>PVHP010026633.1:0-24527 GCA_004024765.1 Zapus hudsonius | reverse complement strand
GCATATCTGAGAGCTAAGCTTTAATATGCATTCGGATGAGAGCATGGTAGCTCATGCCTTTGTTCCTAGCACACCTGTGCCCCCAGGAGGCAGGGGATGGCTGAAGGCCCTAAATCCTGTTTACAAGTGCTAATAGGTTTTACTCCTGCTGCCTGAGTTTTCGTAGCTGTGTTCCTGTTTACTGAGCCCCCTTTGTGTAGGAGATAGGGCAATGCAACCCATCCCTAGATTGTATATAGGGCTAGATGTGAGGATAAAGTTTTGAGATCTGCCCACTGCCGCATTCTCCCGAGAGTCTCATCTCTCGTTCGGCTCACGGCTATTCCAAGCCGCTGCTCACCCAGCTCCCGTGGGTGAACGGGGAGTTGATGCGCTGCAACCCCCTAAGTAACCCACGGACCCAGAATCCCTGGCAGGAAACACACCACCAGTGTTTAGTCATCAGTCTCTTCCCAGCCAGGAGACCCCCAAGACCCCCCTGTACATGAGGCCAACGTAGTGTAGATGGTTTCTCAAGCGTGTCTCCATGTGGCCTTGTCAGACTGGTGGTCCTGTGCCCACTTCATGTACAGGCAGCCAACTCAGACATTAGACAAGTTCAAGGTCACCTCACCCATAAATGTCAGAGCAAGGATTTCCAGGCTCAAATCACTTGGCTATCCCTGAGGCTTTGCAAACACTTTTATAGTTCTTTTCTCAACCACATTTTAGGAGTGAGCAGGAAGGGCTGCATGCAATGAATTTATTACACTAAAAGTTAACATTGAACCCTGGAAAGGGGCTCTTCCCTGCACAGGAGTTTCCTGCTCTGGCAGTTGAAACCAACACAGGGCAGTGTTCAGAGATAGACATTTCCAAGGCTCTAGGGAACAAGTCACTCAGTACTCTCGGCTTCTGAAACCTTCCTCATGGGAGGGACTGACTCGACTCCTTATGAGTCTTCCAGGGCAAGGGTGCCCTGCCAACGGGGAAATGCCTATCTTTGTCACTCTATAAATGTCTGCAGAGGCTGAAGGGAGGCCTTTTGTGCACAGCCTCCTTCCCAGGTGTGACACTCCAGCTGCTTCACCATGAGGCTTCTAGTCCTTTCCAGCCTCCTCTGCATCCTGCTTCTCTGTTGTTCCATCCTCTCCCCAGAAGGTAAGGCTAGACCCTGGGCTCCAGTCTTTTCCAATGTCGGTGAAGGTTCCACGTAGTCAATCCTGTAAAGAATGGTGTGGCACCTCTAATCACCAAGCACTCCAATAAGTGACCCTATACCTCTATACCCAGCTCCCCCAACCACACCAAGGGCCTCAGTGAAGCAGTGTGCTTACCATGCAAGCACTCACAAGCCATTCTGTGGTTACTTGTGTCCTGGTTGGGATGGAGCCAAGAGCCATATGAGCAAATTAATGGTCGGCTATCTGAACTTGAACATCACAAACCCTCATGCTCAGGAATACCTCAGGAAGATGGGATGATGGTGTAGATGATGGGCCCTAAGTGTGAGGGATGCTGTTGTCAGTTCAGATTTGGGAACAAGGTTTTTGTTAACCCTGCAAATATGAGTATGGAGCCTTTCTTGATTTGGAGCTGATTATTTGTGGCTTTTTCTCTTACCTCTCTAGAAACTCTCAATAGTTATGGTTATTTGAACACCTATTAGACCTGGGGATATCTAAATACATAAAAGGGATAAAAATCACCCATAATTTCATATTTAAGATTTAGCCATATTGAATATTTCACTTTTTTTGTCTTGCATGTGGTATTTTTAAATTTTTAATTAGTATATCTCCATATGTTTTAACACCGTGCCTTTTTATCATTGCTATTTTAGTCACTTAAAATAGTAATTATTGGGGGGCAGAGCAAGATGGTGGATGAGTAACAGTGTCGCCAGGACTCTTTCAGTAAAGGTTTGATTTTCCAGCTAGGAGCCAAACCCCGGACCCCAGCCGGACCTGAACCCAAGCCCACCCTCTCCCCACCGCCTATACCAGCACAGACAGTGTTCCCCAGCGGCTCTCTGCTAGGCAGAGGAACAGAGAGTCGACCCCTCCCCCACCCCAAGCTCCCGCCATTGTCTCCTCCCAGCCTACGTTGCCAGCTGAGCACATTTCCTTCATGGGGCCCCTTCCCTTCAGCACCCGATCCTCCAGCGCACTTCTCTCCACGACCCCCCCCCACATACACAGGCAGATTAGTTCCTTGGGCAAACTGACCTAGCTTGGTTCCGGGGCCAGACATCAGGCAGATACCTGGGAACCTCGGCAGAGGCTGGTTCAGACGGGTACCTGCCAGGAGGGCACAGGCAGTCTCGGTGAGTACCAGGGATCACCCACCACTGCCAGGTGGGAAGACACTGGGCTCTATAGTTTGGTGGGATGGGGCTGTTTCTACTGCAGCATACCAATCAGGGACAGGAGCCTATGAGGTGGCTCTAAGACTAAACAGTCACATACAGAGGGATCCAGATGGGTAAAGATCTAAGCCTGCCTGGGGACAGAACACCCTAACAGGAAAGACCTCTGTTTAAGATCAAACCTGGTGATCATTCCACTGGAAGTAAACTGAGCTGAATAGCACTCCCCAGGGTGCCTGAGTCCCACTCCCCTACCTGGACATGGACAGAAACCAACGAAAAAACCCACAGAAATTAAAGACAGATCTCCCCAACTCAAGGCCTCTAGTTCCATTATGGAACAGGAAAGTGACAAGGAAGTGGAGTCAACAATAATACAATCCCAAAGAGAGAATAATATGACTCCTGAACACAACTGCAATGCAAAAATGAAGCAGTTAATGGCTGATATAGAAACTATGAAAAAAGACATGAATGAGATGATGCTCACCAACTCAAGCAAAGACTCCAGACTGAATTTAATGGTGAGAAATATGAATAAATTCAGAAACACATTAAGTGAATTGAAGATAAACCAAGTATGGGAGGAGCTAGACAATCAATTGATTAATTTTGATGGGGACTTAAGAAAACTTAAAAATGATTTTCAGGAATCCCTAGTTAAAAAAAATAGACTGGAAACTGGATCTCACTAAAGAATAAAAAAAATTATACCAGAAACCAAAGTACCGGAGATCAAACACAACAATCACAGTCAGTGTGGTAATAACAGCAGCACAGACAACAACCCCCATTAACCCTTCATCATGGCAGGGCTTAAAGCAAACCTCACAGTTATATCACTGAATATAAATGGACTTAACTCCCCTATAAAAAGACACAGACTTGCAGGGTGGATCAGAAAAATGGACCCTTCCATCTGCTGCCTTCAGGAAACGCACTTTACCTCTAAAGACAGCAATCTTCTTAGAGTAAAAGGATGGAAAACAGGTTATCAGGCATGTAAAAGTAAGAGCAGGTGTGGCTACATTAATCTCTGACAAAATAGGCTTTACACCAAAATCAATTAAAATGGATAATGATGGTCACATCTTACTCATCAAAGGAATGATCCAACAGGAAGATATCACCATCATCAACATATACACACCAAATTTGGGTGCAACACAGTTCATAAAGGAAGCCCTACTCAAAAATAAAGCAGAAATAGACTCTAATTTCATCATATCAGGAGACTTTAATACACCTCTATCACCTCTAGACAGATCAACCAAACAGAAGATCAGCAGGGACATAACGGAGCTCACTAACACCATTGACCAGCTGGGGATAACATATTTACAGAACCTTCTACCCCAAAGACACAGAATACCCATTCTTCTCAGCAGCACATGGGACTTTTTCTAAAATTGATCACATCTTAGGTCACAAATCTTCCATAAACAAATTCAGGAAGATTGATGTAGTTCCTTGCATCATATCAGACCATAATGCATTAAAGGTAGAAATTAACAATGGAACAGGATCCAGAAAATACATAAAGTACTGGCGCCTGAATAATTCGCTCCTAAAAATGACTGGGTCATCCAAGAAATAAAACAGGAAATTCATAATTTCCTAGTAATAAATGATGATGATAACAAACCTTATCAGAACTTGTGGGACACAATGAAGGCAGTCCTGAGGGGAAAGCTCATTGCGCTAAATGCGTTCATATCAAAGACAGAGAGGTCTCAAATCAATAGTCTAACCAACCACCTAAGATCATTGGAACAGACGGACAAAGCTAACCTGAGGAGTGCAAGACGAAAGGAAATAATTAAAATCAGAGCTGAGATTAATGAATTGGAAATAAAGAAAACGATTAAAAAATAAATAAATCAAAGAGTTGGTTCTTTGAAAAAGTTAATAAGATTGACACACCCCTGGCCAATCTAATCAAATGAAGAAATGAGAAAGCCCAAATCAACAAAATCAGAAAGTACAATGGTGAGATCACAACAGATCCCAAAGACATTGGAAGAATCATCAGGTCATACTTCCAAAACCTCTACTCCACCAAATTAGAGAACCTGGAAGAAATGGATAAGTTTTTGGACACCTACCAACTGCCAAAGCTTAACCCAGAGCAGATAAAATCACGAAATAAACCTATCACATACTCAGAGATTGAAGATGTAATCAAAAACTTTCCCAAAAGGAAAAGCCCAGGACCAGATGGTTTCTTAGCTGAATTCTACCAAGGCTTCAGCACAGAGCTGAAACCACTCTTTCTGAAGCTTGTTAGAAGCATAGAAAAACAGGGAAGGCTTCCAAACACCTTCTATGAAGCTACCATTTCCCTAATCCGCAAACCAGGCAAGGATGCAACAAGAAAAGAGAACTATAGACCCATAACTCTGATGAACTTAGATGCAAAAATCCTGAACAAAGTCCTAGCAAACCCGATACAACACTACATCAAAAATATTATCCACCCTCACCAAGTTGGCTTTATCCCAGAGATGCAGGGATGGTTCAACATACGCAAGTTGATAAATGTAATAGATCATATTAATCGGCTCAAAACAAAAACCACATGGTTATCTCAATAGATGCGGAGAAGTATCACCATGCCTAACTTCAAAACATACTACAAAGCCATAGTAACGAAAACAGTATGGTACTGGCATAAAAACAGACAGACGGATCAATGGAACAGGATTGAAGACCCAGCGTTCATTGGAAGTAACTTCAGTTATTTGGTCTTTGACAAGGGGGCCAACAATGTATGCTGGGCCAAAGATAGCATCTTCAACAAATGGTGCTGGACGAATTGCATAAACACGGGTAAAAAAATGAAAATAGACCCACTCCTTTCACCATGCACAAAAATCAACTCCAAATGGATCAGAGACCTTAATATAAATCCAGTAATCCTGAACACCCTGGAAGAAAAAAAAATAGGAGGAACTCTACATGAAATAGGAGTAGGGAAAAATTTCCTTAGCAAATCTCCAGCAGCGCAGGAAATACAACAAACACTTAACCAATGTGACCTGATCAGGCTCAAAAGCTTCTGTACAGACAAACCATACTCAGAGCCAATAGACCCCCTTCAAATTGAGAGATGATTTTCACCAGAACCTACAAGAGAACTCAAAAAAATTAATAACAAAAACTCCAAATGGCCCCTCACAAAATGGGGCACTGATCTCAACAGAGAATTCACAGAGGAAGAAACACAAATGGCCTTGACTCATCTAAGAAAGTGCTCAGCATCCTTAAACATCAGGGAAATGCAAATCAAAACCACAATGAGATACCATCTTACCCCTGTCACAATGGCAATCATAAAGAAAACCAACAACAATCGTTGCTGGTGAGGATGCGGGGGGAAAAGGAACCCTCATCCACTGCTGGTGGGATTGCAAACTTGCTCATCCATTTTGGAAAGCAGTTTGGAGACTCCTAGACAGAATGGACATAGAATTACCGATGGACCCAGCTATCCCTCTACTAGGCATCTACCCGCAAGATGTCACATCTCAATGCAGAAAATTTTGTACAACTATATTTATAGAAGCTCAATTCATAATAGCCAAGAATTGGAATCAACCCAAATGCCCATCCATGGAGGAATGGACAGCGAAACTGTGGTATATTTACACGATGGAATTCTACTCAGCTGAAAGGAAAAATGACATATCGAAATTTAGGAAAAAATGGTCTGACTTTGAGCAGATCTTACTAAGCGAACACTCAAAAGAAGAGAGAATTGAACGCCACATACTCTCCCTCATATGCGGTCCTTAACCAGGATAACCATTTTCTCTATGCAGACTAGTAGAAAGAAGTGAGAGGTTATGAATGAGGTGTAAGGGATGGGGGGAGGGGAATGGCTTAAGCATGAGGCTAAACCAAATTAGGTTCAAAAACATAAAATCCTCATGGGCATACTGTAACCTACAGAGCAAGTAGTGGGCGTCAACTGGCAAGAGGGGCCATGTGTAGTAGGGGAGAATGTCTAAGCCTGTAAATAATTGAGTAGTCTGACAAACCCAGGTCCCAGCCACTGGTTCCTTCCCTCACTGAGCTATTGACCAAAGTGAACCTTGAGGTTCCAAAAACAAGACAGAATTCTGTCAAAGCTCTTGAATGCCCTCCCCAGGTCTGAGGCAAAACCTTATTGCTGAAGAAACCACAGAATGCCATTGATCAGCATCGAGAGACCCTTTGAGGTCTGGAATGGTAACCAGCCCCCAGATGGCAGTTAGTGCAGTGTTGGAAGGCACTACACAAGCTGCCAGGGGAAGCAGATCAACGACAGCTGCAGTAAACAGACCACTGACACGAAACACAGTCTGCGGCCATGAGTAGGCTGAGCATACCTCCTACTGGGAGAGAAAAGCAAACCAAGAAAGGAGTACTTGTGCAATGGAGGAGCCTGGGCCTGGGGGAGACAATAGCTATTAAATTCGGCTAAATATTCCACTCAGTGAGGGGGAACCCTTGATTGGAACTGAGGATTCATGGTGATGTGCACCGGATCCTGTACTCTTGGGCTCCCAAGAAAAGATGCACTATGTGATCGACTGATGGGGAGGCTACTAAAAATAGAATCTAGGTAATCCAGAATGGTGTATATTTTTTAACCGATACTGATCTCACTCTCCGATGGAGATTGTGTTTGTATTTTTCAGGATGCTGCTAGAGAGTTGTGGCCCATATTACCCTACCAACCGACCGCAGGCAGAAAGCTGAGATCCTGGCAAGAGATGAGGCACCAAGTCATATCGTGGAGGATCCATATGGAACCCTGCAAAGGATATGCCAGTGAGATAGAAACCAATGAATCTCGACACAAAAACCCCTAAGCTCACAACATTAAAGCATACTTAATACTCACCCACCACAACTCAGGGAACTGAGTGGAAGAGGGGGTGGAAAGATTGTGAGAGCTGTGGTGGGGGAGAACATCAGAGGCATGGCACCCCTCAGTAACAACACACTTGGGTCATGAGTATCCGGCTGAAGACTGGGATATCCATGGTCCCCTACCACAAAGACTGATCCAGACGGCCCACGGAGGAGGATATCCAGCTGACTGGGGATGGGGAGGGGGGGCAATGAGGAATTGGGGATAACAACTCATTGTTGACCCACTAAACAATGTAAATCATTATGGACAATAAAAAAAAGACCTACAAAGCAAAAAAAAAAAAAAAGAAAGAAAGAAAACCTAATTATTGAACTCCTGCACCCTGTCATCTCTGAGTCAGGAAGTATATTTGGCTAAAGTTTCTGTAGTAAAAATGTGCCACCTATGGAATAAAGAAAGGAGTGATTAGAATTCCTCATAAACAGCCCACAGCATGCCATTTGTCACAACCTGTATTTTTGGACAAGTTCACAGTCACAAATGTTACTATAATTGCAAATCAATGATGGTGAATACCTAACCCCTTAAAGCATTCCATCCCTTTTGGACTCTCTCTGGCAGATTCCACATGTGACCATATTAAACTAGTAAACTAATACTTGCAAGTATAGCTTGACATCCAATGTGCTTAAAGTACATGGTAAAAAGCTTATGTGTATGTAAAACACTTTACATATCTAGGGTATTTTTCTTAGACCAGGTTTTTTGAGTGCAGAATTAATGTGTCCAAGGACTGGACATTTCTCCATGGTGCTTTGACTTTCATACAAGAACATGAAGAGGATATATTCTGGGGACACACAGCCCATCTCTTCTTATAGCCTGGCTCATCCTTAGTTTCCTTGAACAAATATTCTTTATTGGGGGGATGGGAGTTCGAGGTAAGGTCTCACTCTAGCCAAGTCTAACCTGGAATTCAATATGTTGTCTCAGAGTGGCCTTGAACTTTGCCTTTGCCTCCCAGGTGCTGGGATTAAAGATGTGCACCACCATGCCTGGCTGAACAAATATTCTTGAACCTTGAGCTTGAGGGTTCTCTCAAGCTATCTCTACCCAGATTGGCCCAAGAGGCCCAAGGCTACTAAGGAAGGGTCTGTGCTCCTTTATTTCTCAGGGAGAAGATGCCCTGCCAAGCACTGCCAACTTAGGTCTGGCTGCCATCTAGTTACTAGACACAAAGTGATAAACCAGAAAGGTAAGCATTTACACTCTGCCTGGGCAGGGAAAAGGTAAGTTTCTGAGGTACAGAGCAGCCATAAACAGGTTCAGTCTCAACCACAGAGTTTACAATCTCACCCCCTCACCTAAAGAAACAATAGATCAACTGTTTCAAACTGAACACATTATGTTAAGGAAAACCAGGAAGTAATTAAGATATGGTATGAGGGACAGGCATGATGGGTAGTATGGGAGTATTGTGAGTTTGAGACCCACTTGGGCACAGTGAGTTCAAAGCCAGCCTGGAATATAGAGATCCTTTTTAAAAATAATAATAATAAGGGCTGGGAATGTGGGAGAATGCTTGGCAATCATGTGCTT
Source organism: Zapus hudsonius (assembly GCA_004024765.1). Lineage (NCBI taxonomy): Eukaryota > Metazoa > Chordata > Mammalia > Rodentia > Dipodidae > Zapus > Zapus hudsonius. The sequence goes on along the minus strand of PVHP010026633.1, from coordinate 15,720 downwards.
AATGGGTTCTATCCACAGCATGAAAAAGAGAGAAAGAAAGAGAGAGAGAGAAGGAGGAAGGAAGGAAGGAAGAGAGAGAAAGAGGGAGGGAGAGAGGGAGGGAGAGAGGGAAGGAAAGAGGGAAGGAGGAAGGGAGGAAAGGAGAGAAGTCAGGGTGTACCCTTCCACTGGGTGGGGGGCATTAGAGGAGGTGACATTATGAGACCCAAGGAAAGACCAGAAGCCTTCATGAGGACTGGGGAGGTGGGGGTGCAGAGGGGGTGCAGAGGGGGTGCAGAGGAAGAGACAGCCTGTGGTGGACACAAGGGAAGACCAAAGGCAAAGGAGCTGCAGGATCCATGGGGCTCACAGAGTCTTCAAACCATGCACACCTCTTGACCTGAAGCAGGACCAGCATTTGGGGTTTCCCACACATGTCAGGTGGGGGGCATGCAGGTATAGACACCTCCAGCTTGATGAGAGACAGGCATAAACATCCAGGCTCATTTCCTGCACCAGGCTGGGCTCCATGCTTAGCATGAGGTCTGTGAGAGCCACGCTACCTTCTACCATACCTCGGAGACAACTGGACAGTAAGTTGGTCAGGCATGGGCTTAGACCTGTAGGCACCCACTCGTAGCCCTAGGGCTCCAGGATAAGGCCAGACAGAAGCCCTGGAGTGGCTGGTCCAGGGAGGGAGGAAAGGATGGCTGAGCTCCGGTGGCTTTTGAGCAGGCAGAGAGCCCTGTGAGAAAGCTAGAGTTTGCACCAGACATGCCTAATAACAGCCTAGGCTCAGTGCCATCTCTAGGAGGCCAAGGCTACAGTCCCTCTTGCTCCAAGGAGCCTATGACCAACTACCAAGAGTTCCGTCCTCCCAAAGGAAAGTGAGGACAGGAACAGAGAGAGGGAGACAGGCTGCTGCAGGCTCAAGCCACAAGAGAATTGACAGCCATCCCTTCCTGTCATCACACCAGCCCCGGCTGGATAAAAATAATCAGTTCTCACACACACCTCACCTCTGGGAAACAACTGAGTGCAAGGCAGAGGCATCTGCCAGGAGAAGGTGGAGAGCGAACTCTGGCAGCTCTGCTCTCCCCAGACTTGCAGAGGAGGAGCATGCTTGTGAAAAAAGGTGCGAACCTAGGGGAGAACAATGGCACCTCCCTGCTGAAGGAAGCCAGCCAGAGTCCTTCCCCTCCTGCACAGATGATCAGAGCAGAAGAGAAAAGTGAAACCCAGGAAGGGGGAAGGGGCACACACTACACACACAAATATATATATACACAAACAAATATATACATACACAAACACACTCTGCCATAGTCAGCCACATGCTGCTGGGATGAATCTTCAAACCAGGCACAGTTATGGGAGGAAAGGACTTATTGAAGCTACAGATCCAGGGGGAAGTTCCATGATGGAGAAAGAGATTGGCCCCCTTTTTACAGGTTCAAGTAGACAGAGAAAACCAAACCACCAGCATGACATACACATAAGCAAAACAGGCCGGGAGAAGAGAGATTTTCTCCCCCTTTATATAGCCTTAGGGTGGGGTCTTGCAACCCTCTCCCAGACTTGTTGGCTTCCTAATTCTCTGGAATTTCCTTCCTGCATGGCCTTCCCAGGAAGGAAGTTTGTTTCTACTTCCTCTGAGCCTCCTTACATCCTACCCCCTACTGAGAGGTTGTCTTCCTGTGGACATCCTCAGAGTCCCACCCAAAATGACTAAAACAGTCAAGTTCACAACAAAACTTAACCATCACACACCTAAACAGACACGCACATAAATGTGGTATATCTGTATATTACACACAAGGGCACAGACACACTACACACACACACTACACACATACAAATACATACAAGCACATACTCATATGTATGCTCACAACTGTACACATAGATATATCACATACACAAGCATATCTCTGCATGCTACACACACAGGTAAGCACATAAAGGCAATACAGACACAACACACGTAGAGACACAGATAAACACATATACCACACACAAGGTGACACAGGTCCTGGGAAATATGCCCAGGTTCATTCCTTGTGCACAGTTCAAGGGCAGGCAGCCTTTTGGAACAAATATTTATTTTTTCCATTTTGACATTCTCATGCATGTATATATGTATTTTGATCTTATTCCTCCCAAATTACCCACTCTCATCCTGCTCCTCCTCCATCAGCACCATGCTTTTTCCCTCCTAATCCCCAAACTACTTTCATTCCTTTTTTTTGATCCATTGAGTTAGGTGAGGGTGCATGATCACAGGAAGAAGGTAGTTAACTGTAGAATGGGCAGCTTACCAGAGTCCACACCAGTGATGAACCGGCCTCCCCTCTCCCAGCAACCATTGGCTGCCTTTAGCTACTGTGGGATGTCTGAGGTTTCATGGATCCTTCAGTAGCCTTTTTGTTGGCTACACAATGCTGTAGTACAATGATGAGACTGGATTTTTTTTCAAAGATACATATTTTTAAAATTCCATGGAAGAAATTTAAAAATAACTTAGGACAAGAAGAACAAAGAAACATATTCACTGGATCCTTATTATGTAATCTTTTTTACACCTTCACATCTACCATTGGGAGGTCTTTTGCCATTGTATAGACCGAAAAGTTGAGGCTCAGAAGGAAACGGAGGCAGACCTAGAAATCAGGATCCATGGGTCTTTTCCCAGTACAGCAAACAGCTTCCTCTGTGGAGGGAAATTTCCTGCAGAGTGTGAGGATGAGATTTCCTGAAAGGGAAGTGCCACCAGGGTGTGATCTCGGCTCCACCATCTAGCTGTGTGTCCTGACATAGGTCTCCAGCCTGGCCTCAGTCTGCTGCCTTGGGGGAAAGAATGTAGCTGGTGATTGAACTTTCCAGTGATGAGGAGTCAGTGGAGTTATTCCCACAAAGCCTTCCATGTCAGGCTTGCCCTGTGGCATTCTGTGAACATGCTTTGCTCTCACCATGGAGGAGGTAGGGCTTTCAGGACCACAGGACCAACTTCAGAGCCCATGTTTGTGTGTGTAGTCATGATGTATATGTGTTTGCACTGTGATTATCCTCATGTTGCTAGGACAAAACACCAGAAGCAACTTAAGGGAGGAAAGGGTTTATCTCAGGCTTACAGTTAAGAGGTATATTAGTCAGGGTTCTTTAGAGGAACAGAACGAATTGTGGTAAACACAAAGGGGATTTATTGGATTAGCTCGTGGCAGTCTCACAATAGTAGTCTGCAAACCCAAGAGTCAAGGAACCAGTCACTGCTCAGGCCATGTGGCTGGATGTCTCAGCAGTCCCAATCCAGCACTGAAGGCCAAAAGGCTTGCTGGGGAGCCACTGGTATTCAGTCCAGGCTGGAAGGGTGAGGAAGCTTTGTTCCAATGCCAATGAAGAAATGCAGGATAAGCACCAGCAGCCAGGGAGGCAGGGAGGCAGGGGGAGACAGATTTCTTTCCCCTTTATATAGCCTTGGGGGGGGGGTTGTCTTGCAACCCTATTCCAGACTTGTTGACTTCCTTCCTGAATTGTCCTCCCAGGAAGGAATGTTAATTTCCAGCTTCCCTGAGCTTCCTTACATCCTGTCCCCTGCTGAGAGGGCTGCCTTCCTGTGATAAACATCAAAGACCCACCAAAGAAAATTTAAAAGATCAAGTTGACAGAAAAACCTAACCATCACTAGAGGGGAAGCTTCATCATGGTGGAGAAAGCTGGCTCACTTTAGCATACACCCATAGTAGAGAGAGCCAGTAGCCATAAACTAGCACTGAACACACACAGTAGGGACCCAGAGACACGCCTCCTCCAGCAGGTCTCTGCCTGCTGAAAACTAAGTAGGAAACTTCATCAAAAATACCTGAGGCTCAGGGGGACATTTCCATTTAAACCACCACAACTCATATATGCATTTGTAATTGTGGTGTGTGTGTGTTTGTGTGTGTGTATGTGTGTGCATGTGTGTGTCCATGTGTGTCTGCGTGTGTGTATGTGTTACACGTGTGTATATGTATGTGTATGTGTATATGTGTGTATATATGTGTGTATGTGTGTGGGTGTGTGTGCATGTGTGTATATGTATGTGTGTATGTTTGTGTGTATATATGTTTATGTATGTGTGTGTATGTATATGTGTGTGTCTTCATGTATTTGTATGTGTCTGTGCATGTGGGTCTGTGTGTATGTGTGTGCATGTGTGTGTATGTATATGTATGTGTCTTCATGTGTGTGTATGTGTCTGTGCATTGTGCATCTGCGTGTATGTGTGTGCATGTGTGTGTGTATGTGTGTATGTGTATGTGTGTATGTGTGTATGTGTGTGAGTGTATGTGTGTTTGTGTGTGCGTGTATGTGTGTGCATGTGTATGTGTATATGTATGTATATGTGTATGTATATATGTGTGAGTGTGTGTGCATGTGTATGTGTATATGTGTGAGTGTGTGTATGTGTGTGCATGTGTGTATGTGTGTAGTATGTATGTGTATGTGCATGCATGCATATGTGTATATGTGTATATGTTTGAGTGTGTGTATGTGTGTGCATGTGTGTATGTGTGTATATGTGTATATATGTGTATATATGTGTGAGTGTGTGCATGTGTGTATGTGTGTTGGCATGTGTGTGTGCGTGCATGTGTGTATGTGTGTATAAGTGTGTATGTGTGCATGTGTGTGTGAGTGTGTGTGTATATGTGTATATGTGTGAGTGTGTGTATGTGTGCATGTGTGTGTGAGTGTGTGTGTATATGTGTATATGTGTGAGTGTGTGTATGTGTGTGTGTGTATGAACCCCTTGTTCCCACAGCTTCTCTTTTCTCTCTTGACTCTCCTCTGCTATTTATTATACAACACTCACCCCAGAGCCCAATAATGCATGCTCAGGCTTGGTGCTTCTACCCACCATCTCTGGGGGCCCATCCTAGGATTCAGAGAGAAGGAGGGAAAAAAATGAAACATGGAATTGGGAAATCAATAGCAGGATTTCAGGGTGAGTCGGGTTTCTGGAATCTAGCTTTGTGTATCCAGTTTACAGGCATGAGGATGCTTGCACCACTTTCTGCAGGAAGAGAAACTAACACCAAAGGGGACAAGCAGGCTCTGACTGCAGCTGCTGCTCCTGCTAAAGTGTTTCCTGAGACTTGCTTTGTATCCAAGTGCTATGCTGGGTCCGTAGGATGACACAATGTACAAGGCCCAGGATTCTGGACTAAAGTGACAAAGCCATCTTTGAAAATTAATGTGGTGGATGAATAGTAGCTAAATTGACCACTATGGTGATTTGAATATCAAATGACCCTCATACCCTTGCAGATTTGAACACCTAAACCCCAGTTGTAGCACTGTTTTGGAAGGTTGTAGAACCTTTAAGAAGTAGAGCCTTGCTGGAGGAAGTGAGTCCCTGGGGGGCAGGGAGTGGGCCTTGAGGTGTTACAGTCCAGCCCTGCTGGCTCTCCGATCACTCTCCCACTCACTCTCCCACTCACTCCCTGTTCACTCTCCCCCACCCCACCCCTACTTGCTCTCCCCCCCGCTTGTTCTCCCCCCTCACTCCCCTTCTTGCTCTCCCTGCTCACTCTCCTACTCACTCTCCTGCTCGCTCTCTCCTCACTCCCTGCTTATATGCTGACGTGATGTTGGCTACCTATTCTTGCCATGCTCTCCCTGCCATGATTAAACTTCCTTTCAAAACTGTAAGCTAAAATGGGCTTCTTTCTTTTCTTAAGATGCTTCTGGCCAGGTATTTTGTCCCAGAAATGAAAAAATAATGGCTATACCCACATTTATCAGTTTCTTGAGGAGGGTAAAAGACTTTCTTAAAGTATTTCCAAAGTGTAGCAGGATCTGCAAAGCAACACTGTCTAAGCAGCACAGCTTTTGAAGGACCATCTAATATACCAATTCTGTAGGCTCTTCAAGGGCTTCAGGCACTGGCTTGAGTCAGTATAAATGACAGCTATTTAGACCCCATGAGCTGGAATGTCTGTCATGTCATCTTTTTTCCAGGCAACCTGTAGTCACCAGATAGGAAACTCCTGGGGAGGCTGTGTGGGAAGGCCCCTGGGACCTGAGACACTGCCCAAGTCCTGAGAGTCTATACCATCCTCCCTGTTTCAGAGCTCAACAAAGTAACTCACCCACAGGGCAGATCAGGGTAGAAAGCTGCAGACTTTTCCCCACCATGCAGCTGTCTCTGCCTTCAAGAAGGGTGGAGTGCAGAGATTGCTCAGTGAAGGCACTTGCCTGCAAGGTTCAGTTCCCCAGCATCCATGTAAAGCCAGATGCACAAAGTGGTACATGCATCTGGACTTCATTTGTAGTGGCTAGGGGACCTGGCATGCCCATATTCTCTCTCTTTGTCTCTGTGTGTCTATTTCTCTGTTTGAAACTAAATAAATGAAATGGTATTAAAAAAAAAAACAAAAAGAAGGGGTTCAGCCTGCAGGGATGTGAGTGTTGGCATGAAGATTTCAGTACAGCAGTAACAGGACCCAGAACAACAACAAAACACCTAGAAAGGAAGAGGTAGGGGCGGGGAGAGGTGGCTCAGCAGTTAAAGGCACTTGCTTGCAAATCCTGCCTGCCTGGGTTGGCCTGGGTTCAATTTCCTAGTAAACAGTAAACATGTAAAGCCAGATGCACAAAATGGACCATGTTCCTGCATATTTTTAATAAATATGAAGATGGAGATGGAAGGGCTGTAAGAGCATCTTGTCCAGAGGTTCAATCAGAGAAAATGTGCTCCTGGTCCTGAACCTTGTGATTCTACCTGTGATCTACCACTGACCTGGAAACTGTTACAGAGGGGCTGTGGCATTCCCCCCTCCCCCGAGTTCGTGTTCTCTAATGCAAAACAATTATACACAGGGACAAATATAAATCTTATCACACATTTATTCCTTCTAGACTAATTAGTTAAGGAAAAGGAGGAATTGGATGGGAAAGCTGCCCAGCCACCACGTGGTCTGTGAGGTTCATTAAACATTATCAAAGTGAATAAAATCATCCAAAAAGTGAAAAAGAAATAGCACACATGTTAAAGAGAAATTCCTTCCCCCCCCATCCCGGTATTGAAATCAGAGAGGGGGGAGAGGTAGCACTCACTGGCCCAGTTCCGAGAGTTGCCCAGCCCCCAGTCCAGACAGAAGAAAAAGCCCCCGCCCAAGTTTAAGTCTGGACTTTTAAAGATTTCCTTGCTGGGGGAGTGGCAAACTCTGGCCTAGGAGTGTTGTGTGACATGAGGTCACCTGTCTGAGGCCCTGCCCTCTCTACCTGTGGGAGGCGTCCTTCTAATCCCTCTCAAAACTACCTCCAACTTTGCCAATCCAGAGAGGTATCTATGATTTTCCATGAGTATGCATGTTAGCTTGGTGTGTCTTTCATCTTGGCTGGTCTCATTTGTTTGTTTGCTTGCTTGTGATAGAGTCTTGCCCTTCACACCAAGCTGGCCTTGCACTCACCATCCTCCTGCCTCAGTCTCCCAAGTGCCAGGATGACAGGCATGTGCCACTGTGCCCAATTCACGCTTCTAAAGTTTAAAGAAGCAGTTCTGCTGACCTTGGCTGGTCTCACACATGTTCTTAGGGGTCTGTCAATTAAGGATGGACTCAGTTCCACCAACTAAAACTAAATCCCTAAATATGGCTCTTCATCCCCCAGGAAGGCTAGCCCATATACATTCAGTGTGACTAGGAACATATAAATTGTCTTTGAGTGGAGGCTCAGAACTGACCCACTTTCATCACTGTGGGCCAAAGCACACCACAAGGTCACCTAGAGGCAAAGAGCTGGGAAACACATCCCAAATCTCCAGGGAGAAGCTGCAAAGGAGGGGTGGAGAATTACCACCATATTTGCAGTGAACCAATTGCAATATTGATGGTAGGCACTAGACTAGAAGAGAACCTTGGGATGCAAAGGTGGGGCGGAGACAGATGGGGGAGTAGTGGTCAGGTTATCAGGAAACTTCATCAGAAATACTACTAGAATATCCTACAACACCTATTAATGGAGAAGAGTAAGTGACATTGTGTGTTGCTATGATTCTCACTATGGGAAGGAGGAAGCACATTCACACAGGAAGAAAGTCATGTCAATGTTGGTGTTTATTTATGACTAATGCATGAAGCTATGGATGAATTATGATAATTGAGTTTGCTTTTGTGTAGCTAGTACTTCTACAGTGACTTACTATGTGTGATATTTGCATCTGTTATCACATTTAATTTTAGCAATAATTCTAAAAGTTAGACACTATTACTGAACCTCAGTTTTATAGATGAGGGATCAAACTGCAGAGAACTTGCGTTGTTGAAGGTCATGCAGCTTGTAAGTGGTGCAGCTGGGGTTTGAATACTTTAACTGTGAATTCTAGATCATGTTACATATAGTAATAATTTGGAAACAGAGAGAAAAATAATGTCATTGCCACAACCTTATAACCCTTTCCATTCATTTGTGTCTCCTTTGTTTTATTTCTTCTCATTCAAAAAACATTTCCTTAAAATTAAGTTTTTTTCTGGTTTTTTTTTTTTTTTTTTTTTTTTTTTTTTTTTTTGGTTTTTTAAGGTAGGATCTCACTCTAGATCAGGCTGACCTGAAATTCACTATGTAGTCTCAGGGTGGCCTTGAACTCATAGCGATCCTCCTACCTCTGCTTCCCAAGTTCTGTGATTAAAGGTGTGCTTGATGCTTTTATTTTTAAAAAAGATCTTCATGTTTGAGAATAAATCTTTTTTAATATTTTATTTATTCATTTTCAAGCTGAGAGATACAGAGAAAGAGAGAGCACCCTGAGAGAGAGAGAGAGAGAGAGAGAGAGAGAGAGAGAGAGAGAGAGAGAGAGAGAGAGAGAGAGAGCACGCACCAGGGCCACCACCTTGTGGGTCTGGCTTATGTGGGTACTGGGGAATTGAACCCAGGGCCTTAGGCACTAAAGGCAAGTGCCTTAGCTGCTGAGCCATCTCTCCAGCCTGAGAATAAATCTTAATTGTGTCCTCCTCTCTCTCGACCCCTGCTCTACCTGCTTCTCTTGCCCCCATTGCTCCTGTCTGCCATCACTTCTCTTCAGGACACCACAGAAGGATCAAAACAGCTTCGAAGCTTTGGGTGGTGCCTGGGGCTCTTCCACAGGTGTAATGCTCCCAAAGGCTGGCTCCACCCAACTGAGACTCTCATGCCCAGCTCCATGGACAGTGGAAGACTCAGCCCCCTGTAACTTTCACGATGGCAGTGAGCTGTGATGGGAGAGGAGCTTCACCTTGAGCAGTAGCCCTGGGGACAGACATTCTGGAACTCCAAGTGCTGGTTCCAATTGTGCCACCAAGCTTCAGAGTTATTGTGACCTAGGTTCAGCCCTATGTCTTCAGTCCCCACATGGCCCCTCCAGAGTGACAATGGAGGATTCCATCCCAACCTGTGGCAATAGGAAATCCAATGGTTTCCGTGCCTGCTAGTGTGCAGGGTGGCAAGACCTCGGTGAGGTCATCCAGGACTTCAGCATCTCAGGCTCCCTCAGACATACTCACCAAGCTCCTGACTTGCCCCAATGTTCCCTGGAGGAACCTTTTGTAACTTCCTAACATGAGTTGGCTGGAAAGAATACCCAAACCAGCAAATAATAAATACATCAACACATACAAAATGTACAGAGCATCTTTGTTTGGAAAAGTTGGTGATGGAGTCTGAGGCACAATGTGAAACTACAAGGAAAATGTCCTTTAAAAACAGAGGCTGGGCTGGGGAGGTGGCAGAGTGAGTTAAGAGCACTTGGCACACAAGCATGAGGACTTGAGTTCAACCTCCAGCATGTATGTAAAAATCTGGGCATGGCCACACCTGTCTAGAACCCCAGTGCAGAGAAGATCAGAGACAATAGGATCACTTGGGCTCACCAGTCAGCCAGCCTAACAGAAAAACAGCACAAGCCCCAACTTTAGCGAGATCCATAGAGGATACCAGATGTCCTTCTCTGGGACAGTTGCCTCTGGCCACACACGGGCATATACCACATGTACACACAAATACACACAGACATATCACACATACTATACACACAGCAAAAACAAACAAATAAATAAATAAATAAAACAGGAAGCCACCCCTTCATCTCTGTACAATCTACCTAAGTAAAGAAAAGGGATAGCAACGAGGCATCTAAGTCCAACATAGGACGCAGAGCCCAGCTCTGCCCACGTTTCTCTCTGTGACTTGAGTGTGACAATTTTCTTTTCTGTAAAATAAAGGTGACCTACTCAGAGAGCAAGTGAACAGATAGAAAGTGCCTGCAAAGGGCTTGGTTCAGAAAGTCCCCAACTTCACTGCCCAGCCCTGGGAGCAGTGTTTATGTGTCTGTGAGGAGTGTGGAGCTGCAGAGCAGAGGCTCAGAGGGGACAGATGGCTTGGGCCTAAGAGGCTTGTCTCTCAGTAAAGCTCCTGTAATCGGGTTTAAGTAGGTGAGATGCCCCATTCCCAAATAGCCCACAGTCCTGGGTGAGATGCTGGACCCACCAGGTGTGAGATTGCCAGTCAGGGGTTTCCTGGGGCAGGGTCTGGGAACATCCATGCCCAGGCAAGTCAGAGTGTGGCTCTTGTCATACCCCAGATTTTCACCTAGCTTTCATAACCATTCATGGGCTTGCTCACTCATTCACTCCTCCAGACCTTTTCCCTGGGTGGGCAGTGGTCACTCTGTGCTGGGTCCCAAGGCTCTACAAATGTTGTTGGCTGACATCTGAGAAGCCATCTTTGTTCCACAAAATTATGAGCATCAGGCAAGGAACTGAGGGCAGGGTGCAGGAGGGGAATGAAAAGATGAGAAACTGAGACATGAACTTAGGCTGTGAGGAGAAAGTCTCAGTTACTGAGGGGTGTGCGCATGAGGTGTGTGCACAGGGGTTGTGGTGTGTGTGTGCTACCGCATGTGTGGTATGTATTGGTATGGTATGCATGGGTATGTGTGTGGTCTGTGGTGAGTGTGTATGGCATGTATGAATGATGTGTGTAGTGAGCAATATATGTTTGTTGTGTGTATGCATGTGTGTTGTGTGTTCTGTGTGAGGGAGAGGAAGGTGTCCCAGTTTACAGCTACTTTCTGCAAAAGAATACAGTGGAGGCTGGCTTTCCAGGGACACCAGCCCCCAGAGCAACTCAGGCCACAAGCAGAGCTCAAAAAGGCACTGAGGACCTGGTACTTGCTCCCATTCCAGTCCCATCTGTCCTTTTCCTGATGAGTAAGAGAAATCCTGTGACCAGTTTCTCAGTGGAGATGTCAGGCTTGCTGGAGGCCTATCACTCTAGGAGGTAGGTGCTGCTTCCCTTAAAGACCAAGCCTCTCCTTCCTGCTTTGTTGGCCTCCAACACCCACAATGTGGGCAGTAGAAGAACTTTGCTTGCCAAGGGGACACTGAGCCTACAGGGAAAATCTTCTGAATGTGGCTATGTGCCTGGAGAGAAACTCTAAATATCTGAAAGTAACTTTAAAATAATGAGACTGCAGATCTTATGTAGTACTTGTTAGCTCCAAGAAGTGAGACATTTTCACAGGTTAGAGTAAGGTCATTAGAGAAAGTGTATGGTTTCCATGGCAACTAAAATAGCCCATAGTCCCTGAAAAGGTGGGACACCAGCTGTATGAATGTCTCTTCCACACACTCACTGTGTGACACTGGGGGAGGAGGGGAGGTCAGGTGACTTCTGAGGTCCTCAGGTTTCCATCTGTAAAATGAGGCTAAGATTATCACAGACTAGTAGGAGTGATGGCTGAGAAGGCCTGATGCAGCCTGAGTTTGAATCCCTAGCACCCACATAAAAGCTGGACATGACTACGCCCACCTGTAACCCCAGTGCTACGGGGGAACTGGAAAATCATGGGCTTGCTGGTCAGCCAGTCAAACTCAAAATTTGGCAGCTCCAGGTTCAGTGAGAGACTCTGAAGGAAACAAGAGGAAGAGTGCCCACGGAGGAGGATATCCAGCTGATTGGGGATGGGGAGGGGAGCATTGGGGAACTAGGGATAGCAACTCATTGTTTGCCCACTAAATAATGTAACTCATTATGGACAATTAAAACAAAAAAAGAGAAAGAATGATGAGCACTGTTGTTCTCTTCTGGTCTCCTGATGCGTGCATGTGGAATGTGCACATCTGCCCACATATGTGCATACACAACAAAGGTACTATACCACACTTACTACACACACACACACACACACACACACACACACACACGAACACATGCATGCACGCATGCAGTTTTTTTATTTAAAGGCTACCCATGACACCTACCAGCTCATCTATAGGCCAATGGTATAGGGTAAACCACCTTCCAGAACTTGTACTAGCCAGGCCCTGGCTAGTTAATGTTCACACAGTGGTTCTTCTAATTTCCTTAAAAACTTCTAGATATGGTGTGCATTCAGTCCTCTAGCCTGTTCTCCCTGGAAGTGGCTATACCTGGCCCATTATTAGTAACCCAGAAGCATGCAGATAGCTTAACAGCAAGCAAGGTCTAATGATCTTTGGCATATATCTGCTGTTGAAGCTCAGCTAAGATGCACTGCCCCTTGGGATTTGCAAAGAGTTAGCCAGGAGGATTCCAGATGTCTGCACAGAGAAGTTTCTTACCACATTGAAACACAACATTGTTCCCTTGTTCAGCTCTACATTCAGATATGTTGTGGGTATAAACACTTATGAATGGGCCATTGTCTCCATCACTCCCTATCACCTTTCTCTTGGTTGTTGCATATTTTGCATCTATTGTTTCCTTCCTGGCTGTCCATTGTTAACTAGAACCAGGAATCACTTAGATCCTTCTTTTTTTTTAAAAAAAAATATTTTATTTATTCATTTTCAAGCAGACATACAGAGAGAGAGAGAGAGAGAGAGAGAGAGAGAGAGAGAGAGAGAGAGAGAGAGAGAGAGAGAGAGAGAGAGAGAGAGCGCACACCAGGGCCACCTAGTGGGTCTGGCTTATGTGGGTACTGGGGAATTGAACCCAGGGCCTTAGGCACTGGAGGCAAGTGCCTTAACCTCTGAGCCATCTCTCCAGCCCACTTAGATCCTTCTTCATTCCTTCAGCAAGTAGCTACTCACTGAAGGACCGCCATGGTTTAATGTCTGTCACTTAAAGTATTAAAGACATGGTGGTGATGCTGTTGGGAGATTGTGGAAGTCAGAGATAGGGACTAGTGGGAGGTCTTTAGGTCATAAGGCATGCCCTCAAAGGGGACAATGGAAATTTTCTTCATCTCTTTCACTTGCTAGCCTGAGGTGAATAGTGTGGCCTTATCATGTTGTCTTCCATGAAGTTCCACCAGAGGCCCAAAGAAACAGGACCAAGTGAGCATGGGCTGAAGCCTCTGAAACTGGGATCCAAATGAACCTTTTCTCTATAACATATTTATTTGAGAGAGAAATAATAGATGTGCCAGGGCATCCTGCCACTGCAAATGAACTCCCGGCACACGTGCCACTTATGTGCATGTGGCTTTACTTGAGCACTGGGGACTTGAACCCAGGCTGCCAGGCTTTGCAAGCAAGGACCTTTAGCCATAGAGCCATCTCCAGCCCCCCACCCACGCCCTTTCTCTATAACAGTCAACTAGCTCAGTGATCTGTTACAGTAGCAGAAAGCTGACCAACACGAGGACACCAATGCAACCTATGAATGAAACAGAGTTGCTTCCCTGAATGATGCCCAGCCTCTGAGTCAGATGCCCAAGCAGACAGACTATTGCACTAGTCTTTTCAGTACTCTGTCATTATTCTAAGTAGCAGCCAGTTAGTTTAAGGACAGCCGTGTGCTGGGGACACCTTATTTGGTTTGTTTTCCACCCCTCCTCAGCCGCACAGCAGGCCTAGATGGCAAAGAAGACAATGAGAAGATGGGACAAGCCAGCCAGGGCTGCAGACCTGCCCTGTGTGACTACCCACCTGTGTGACAGTCATGTCAGAAAGGTCTGTATTACCATGTGGGAATCAGACAGTTTGTAAAATAGTTACTAGGATTACTAGCTAAATGAATGGGTCATAGGGAATGCACTGCAGAGAGCTTCAGTCAGGTAGGGGAGGGAACCCATCCCCTGAACCTAGCCTGGGCACACAGGGATAGAAGAGACCATGTTTCAGAGAAAATGGTATTGAAGGCACCTCAGGAACCCTGAGCCCACAGCTGAGCTCCTAACTCAGAGTTCACTGCTGTGTCCGGTTGGGGATCTCCACTTCCAGCCTGGTCAGTGCACCCAGGGAGACCTGCAGAGAGCGCCCTTAGGATTGGTGTGGGCTGGAATAGACACTTTCTGACAATTATGTGACACATTGCAGCCCTCTCAGAACCCTGTGCCTGATACTACTGTTAGTGCCAAACTCCATCCTGGACCAGGGCTTCCCCAGCAGTCAGCTTGTTGAAACTTGGCAGTTGGACAGAGAAGCTCAGGATGCCAACAAACCAAGCAGAGGTCTCACTCATCCCAGATGGCAAGGGCAGAAACAGGGAGATGGGAGGTGGGCTGTGGCTGTCTCCTAGTCCTTGCTCCTCCTCAGTCTGAGTTATCAAGAACATGAACATGAACAGCAGGCATCTGCTGCTGGCTGTGCACACAGGTTTACACAGGGAGATAAGATCTAGCAAGGTCACATTTAGATAATGCACACACGTGTGTTTCTTTATAAACTGGTCTGCAAACGGGACTGGAACTCGTGTGTGTGTGTGTGTGTGTGTGTGTGTGTGTGTGTGAGAGAGAGAGAGAGAGAGAGAGAGAGAGAGAGAGAGAGAGAGAGAGAGAGAGAGAGAGAGAGAGGGCTAGGACAGCTGTGTGAATGTGCACATGGGCAGAGACCCTGGTTTATCACAGTCTGGTGAATCCAATAAAAGCAAAGGTGTGGGATTACATGAGGTTAGCAAGCGTGTTGTTGGTGGGGTGAGCTGGCAGCTGACACCTGACGTCTCACTGACCAATAATGAGAACACCTGATGAAAATTCTCCAAAAGAGCCATCAGACCCTTAACTAATGATGACACAATTAGCCAGGTGTGTTGGCACAGGCCTTTAATCCCAGCACTCTGGAGGGAGGCAGAGGTAGAGGATCACTGTGCATTCAAGGCCACTCTGAGACTGCAGACTAAATTCCAGGTCAGCCTTGGCGAGAGTGAAAACCTACCTTGAAAAATCAAAATAATCATCATAATAATAAATAAGTAAATAATTAAAAATGACCCAATTTGGGAAGGCACAGCAGGAACCAAGCAAGAAGGCCCAGGAAGGAGGGGGCTCATGAGTGATTCCAAAGTGATAGGCATGTGTGGGCCAAGCTGACTGGTATATCTGAGACTGCTCAGATGATTCTGCTCCTGAGCCCCCTTCACATACCCTCCAGACCCTCCATACTGCAAGGTCAAGGTCACCATGAAGAGTTACTGTGATGGTTAAGTTTTGATGTCAACTTGACCTTTCAAGTAATCTTGGGTGGGTCTCTGAGGATGTTCACAGGAAGGCAGCCTCTCAGTAGGGGGCAGGATGTAAGGAAACTCAGGAGAGCTAGAAGTAAACATCCTTTCCTGTGTGGGCAGGGCAGGAAGGAAATTCCAGAGACTCAGGAAGCCATTAAGTCTGGGATAGAATTGCAAGACCCCACCCTAAGGCTATATAAAGGTGAAAAAATTCTCTCCTTGCCCTCCTGCCTACTCCCTGTTCTCTGTGTGTGTGTGTGTGTGTGTGTGTGTGTGTGTGTGTGTGTGTGTGTG
>PVHP010026632.1:0-15907 GCA_004024765.1 Zapus hudsonius | reverse complement strand
CATCTGGAATTCGTTTGCAGCTGCTGGAGACTCTGGTGTGCCCATTCTCTCTTTCTCCTCACTATCTCTGCTTGCAAATAAATAAATAAAATGTTTAAAAAGAAAAGCAAAGAACTCCAGATTTATGCGCCACTTAGTGCATCTAGCTTTAATGGGTACTGGGGAATCAAACCCAGGCCAGTGGGATTTGCAAGCAAGCGCCTTTGACCACTGAGCCATCTCAAAAAATATGGTATAACTATGCAGTAATGAGTTTTACAGCCAATAGCCTTCGACATATTAGTATTAGTGCATTGTCACAAAAAGTGATTTGACATTATATGTAGCATCAATTCACCTTTATAGAATAACCAAGATGCTTGGTTCAAATCCCCAGTACCCACGTAAAACCAGATACACAGAGTGGCGTATGCATCTGGAGTTCATTTGCAGCAGTAAAAGGCCCTGGCATGCTCATTCTCTTTCTCTCTTTCTTTACAAAATAATAAATAAATAAGGTGAATATATTTTTTAAAAGACAAATTATTTTTTAATAATACTTGTATTATAAATTAAAATATATCTCCACAAAAATCTAAATAGTTAACTTTTAAAGAGGAAACACTTTTTTCTGTATTTTTTTAACCTCCAGAAGGGAAAGGACAACAGATGAAGGTCTTCCTAGCACGGGAAGATGGAAGAAGGGGAAGGGGAGGTGTTGTTCACTGTACAAACTAGTTACATCCTTGGTTCACAAAGCTCTTGACATTTGTAGCTAATGTCCTGTGGATTTTATTTTTCAATCATAGGGTCAGCAGAGCAGAAAATGAGAGCTGTTCATTGTACAGAGCAGGTGGTGGGAGCCACAGGGTGAGGATTAGCCACATCTCTGTCTAGTGCATGAACTTGACCCACAGAGGGAACTTTAAAGACGGGTGTAACCACGTCCCACTAGGGACCTCTATGTCTGGTCTGGTGCGTTCTATTAAACGTTGTTTAATGTGAGTTCAGTTACTCTTCAGGTTTGGTAAGGCTTATCAATTATAAATTACATTTTAAAAATAGTTTGATTTATTTATTTGTAAGTAGAAAGAGAAGAGAGACAGAGAGAATGAGCAAACCATCTGGCTTTATGTGGGTCCTGGAGAATCAAGCCAGGTTGTTAGGCTTTGCAGGCACAGGCCATCTCTCCAGCCCAAATTATATTTTTCCTAAAACTCTCCAATGCCCTGGGCAATAGCTAAAACAGATAATTTTTCAAAAAATATATTCATTTATTTGAGAGAGAGAGAGAGAGAGAGAGAGAGAGAGAGAGAGAGAGAGAGAGAGAGAGAGAGAGAACAAGCTAGAACGAGCAAGCATGGGCACGCTGCTGAAATGAACTCTAGACACATGTACCACTTTGTGCATCTGGCTCTTCTGTGGGTACTAGGAAATCAAACCCAGATTATTAGACTTTGCAATACACTTCTTTAACCAGTGAGTCATCTCCCCAGCCCCAAACAATTTTAATATGCTACAAGATTTTTTTTCTTTTTTCCCTCTTTTTTTCCTTCTTTTTCGAATCAGGGTCTCACTCTAGCCCAAGCTTATTTGGAATTCCCTCTGTGGCCCCAGGCTAGTCTAGAATTTACCGTGGTGACATTCCTGCCCCAGCTTCCAGAGTTCTGGGACTAAAGGCATGCACCACCACACCAGGCATGAAACCAGTTCTCAGCCTGTCAAACAGGAAACAGCAGTAAGTCTCACTTAGGGAGTGAGAATAATTTAACTTGCATCAACCACACGGGGGGAATGTTCATGGCACTCAAACTATGACACATGTACGCATTGCCAGTTCACCTCAACCCTCAGTGTGGACAATCCCAAGACTGACCAGTCCATGCAAACTGTGGACTTTGAGAGGGTATAATGTAGCAAGTGTAACAAGCAAACCTATTGGTGGCAGGTGTTGACGCTGGGGGAAAGCTGTGCACAGGTGGGGCAGGGAGGTAAGTGGACATCACACTATCTTCTTTTCAATTCTGATGTGAAACAGAAGCTTTTCTGAAAGTCAAGTGTTTTAAAGTACTCACATAGAGGGGTGTTTACAAGATCTTAGGTCAGAGAGAAGGCCAGAAAATGAAACATTATGCCATTCGTGTGTAAGAATGGTAATGCAATCATCTTAAGTCCCTAATGGCCCCTGATTCTCAGTTGGATGGTTGTGACAGAGGTAGGCTCATTGCTCAGCACTGAATCCATAGGTGTATCAGAGGATTGTACTTATGCTCCACTGCTCAGACCTTCTGCACCCCCCCCCCATATACCAGGTAGCGTCTCTCTCTAGCCCAGGCTGACCTGGATCTCATTCTGTAATCTCAGGGTGACCTTGAACTCACTGAGATCCTCCTACTTCTGCCTCTGAATGTTGGGATTAAAGATGTGCACCACACCACCATGCCAGGATTCAGTTTTCTTTCTTTTTAAAAATATATTTTACTTATTTATTCATCTATTTGTAAGCAGAGAGAGAGAGTGACAGAGAGAAGAGAAATAAACACTTCAGGGCCTCTAGTCCCTACAAACAAACTCTAGATGCATGTGCCATTTTTTTTTTGAATCTGACTTTACTTGCGTACTGGAGAATCAAACTGAGGTCATTAGGCTTTGCAGGCAAGAACTTTAACTGCTGAGCCATCTACCCAGAGCTCCAGTTTTCTTCTGTATAAAATACAGGAAAGAGTGGTAACTGCACCGAAAACTCACGGGAAGGACTTACAAATTGTTTACATATTTGACTTAATGTAAAGGGAGAAACCAACAATTTTTCTTGCCATTACTATATAGAATATGAGAAGAGAAAACATCCATCAGGGATGGTTACGTGACGATAAAAATTCATTAATTCCATGAAGACTTTCACTGGCGTCCAGAATGACTTACAAGAGCATCGAGGAACTGTCATTGGTCCGAGTAGAATTCTGAATTGGAAAACATATAATTATCAAAAGGCCTGAAATTCTTTTACTTTTATCCCTCATGAGTTCAAGTTTTGCTCCCTGGATTATTCTCCAAAGGAGGAAGTTTTGAAAAGCAAACTTCCAGAATCTAACAAATTTTATTTTTGTCAGAAATCATATTCTTGATCTAATATGAGATGATAAATAATTCAGAAGTTTTACATTATCAGAGAATTGCATTTCAGAGATCAGCTGGGATCTCTTCAGTGAGAAGTACTTGCCTTGCTACAGCGACACACCTCTGCATTTAATTTGTTCCTTTCAGGGGGGTGAGACTGCTTGTTGGAAAAATAGAATCATTCTTGGCTGTATTCAGAAAAAGAACAAAAGGAAGAATGTAGGCAAAGGGCACATGGCACTGTGGAAATGACATTTAGTTTCCATTGGAGTTCTAAAGTGTTGAGTGCTGTAAACTCTTCATTTGAAGAAACTCCAAGAAATCTGTGGAGTGGGTATAAAAAAAGAGAGAGCCCGCCACTTAAATAGTGCTATAAATGTTAACAATTGTTCAATCTAGATGCTTGTGTTATGGCAAGGGCGGAAAATGACCTACCATTCCTTTATCGAGCACTCTGGCAGGAGGATTATTTTGTGCCAAAGGCACTTTAATAAATCATCAGGTACAAGAAAGACACTCCAACCCTCACCCTTCCTTCCTGAAATCAAGACACTAAGTCCCCATGAGGGCGCCTTCTGGTATAAAAAAAATATATATTTTTATCAGCAAGAATGAGACATTGAAGATGAGAGGATTCTGTTATTAAAGCAATTCTCATTTAAAAAATATTTTATTTATTCATTTTCAAGCAAGGAGGGAGGGAGGGAGGGAGGGAGGGAGGGAGAGAGAGAGAGAGAGAGAGAGAGAGAGAGAGAGAGCAGCGCGCACCAGGGCCACTACCTAGTGAGTCTGGCTTATGTGGGTCCTGGGGAATTGAACCCGGGGCCTTAGGCACTGGAGGCAAGTGCCTTAACCACTGAGCCATCTCTCCAGCCCAATTCTCATTTTTTAAGGCTCCCCACATTATTTTTATTGTTCAACCAAATATAAAAAAAATCTAGATTTTTGTCACTTCTTTTCAGTCATAATTTCCTTATGAGGAATTCTGTGTCTGTCATAACATTGATATGAAACAATTCTACTGTTAATATGTTTTATGTGAATTAAATTCTCAAGCCCACTTCTCTTCCATAGATGGGAAGGAAGGAGGAACAGCTTGTCTCTTCTACAAGGTCTTCATTCTTCTATTCTAGAAACTTCTACCAAGTTTAAGATCTTTCTAACAAAAAATTGTGAAGACAACTTACTGAATAGACAGAATTCTGAAAGACTTTTTCCCTTTTCTCTTAGAAATACCAGCTTCCCTCTCCACCCCCCACACATGCTTTGAGGACAGCTGTTTTCATGCAGCATTTAGAAATCAACCACAGACTCATAGTGAGAAAATGGGCAGAAATCCATCCCCCTGGCCACTTCGATTGGCTTCGGGTGGGTATGAGATGAAAGTGAACCATTAAGAAATTAAGAATTAACTACGAAAGTAGAAGTTTTGTCTAGTGGTTATAGGGGACACATTAGCTTTTCCTGCTGAACATGAGAGGAAAAATAAGAAAGGACTAGACTTGGAGGGGTCATGGCCTTGTTAGGGGTGTGGTATGAAAGGGTGCAGGAGTGTGAGGACCATGCAGGATATCAAGAGAGAGAGAGAAAGAGAGAGGGGGGAACAAGAGAGGGAGAGAATGAGACCCAAATAGGGAATCCAATAGAGAGAACAGAGAAAGAAGAAAAGGAAACAGAAGACCCCATAGTGCTGAGAAGAAGTGACAGTGGACTGTTCAGCACGCGGACATCTCCATCACACTTCCAGAGGCTCAGGGTCTATTGTGGAAGAGGTGGAGGAAAGATTGTAAGAGCCAGAGGAAGGGGAGGACTGCTCACAATGCAAACTTCCAGATACAACATGACCTTGATATTCATGACCTCACAGCGCCTGATAATACCTACACAAGACCTTCATAATGGGAAGAAAAGATGATGATATTGAAACAAAACAGAGACTAGTTGAGAGGGGGAAAGTAGATATGACAAAGGGGGAATGAGGTGGGGAGGGGTTATGATGGCTTATTGTCTGTAACTGTGGAAGCTGTCAATAAAAAGTTTCAAAAAGGAATTAGAGCAAGACAAAGAAAATGAAAGGAAAAAAATAAGTCACTTTCATGTTCTTTTCTTGTTAAATTATATTAACATACTAAGAGGCCAGATCAACATAGCTGGTAGCCAGCAAGGGGAATTCACTCTGGGCCTCCTATCCAGGCCCTCCAAGGGCACTGCTGTATTGCTGGATGCAGAATGGAGAGGCAGGGGAGTTCCTGAGGAACCCCAAGGCCAAGAAAACATACAACGTCTGCTGAAGTCATGAGTGACTTGTCAGCCAAGTTCAGTGTCAGCACAGCCCCAGTATCAGTACAGCTTTGCTCACCAGTGGGTATTTATGTAATTAGGGTCAATTACAATTTAGAATTTCTAGGGCATGGGGCTAAATTACCGTGACATTCAAGAGTGCTGTTAAATTTCCCCATTTATCTTGAAGATTTCTGGAGTAACTATGTTGTAATTAAGTAATTTTCATTTTTATTATAATTTTCTTCTTCGGGCTTAGCAATTATCCACCACTCCAGGATACCTTCTTTCATATAGGGAGTGAGAGGGGAAAAAAAAAGACCACCCACTTCATTGCAGGCTGGGATTAAACTGCACAGTTCGCTGAGGAATGAGGTTGGATATGTACAAGAACTTCTGTGGAAGTTGTGACAAGATTCTTTCAGAGCTCCCACACTCTCCAACCCAGAGTCCCCCAGAGAATTAAGTCTGAAGTTTCCCAGGGTACAATTAAAGCCTAAATCAAGACACGTCATGATTACTCAGTGATATCTCAGAGATTTTTAAGCACCACCCGGGAAATGCAGACACAAATCCCATTACTTGCTTGTGAGTTTTTTGGTAATGTATTGCCTGTACGGATACTATGAGGGCGCACCTTTTTAGTTCAGCCCAGAGAGAGAGAGAGAGGCAAGGTAGCTCTCAGTGCATTAAACCATCTGTCATGGTTTGATCTAGGTGTCCCCCACAAACAAATGAATGTGTTCTGAAAGATCGATCCTCAGCTGATGGCAGTTTGGGTTTTACAACCTCAATGGAGCTGAGTTGTTGGGGGTGGGCTTATGGGGTTCTAAGCCAGCTTCCCCTTGCCAGTGTTTGGCACACCTTCCTGCCACTGTTTCCAGTGCTGTGGTGGAGGTGATGTCCACCCCTCTGCTCATGCCATCATTTTCCCTGCCAGGATGGAGTCTCCCCTCGAGTCCGTAAGCCTAATAAACCCATTCCTCCATAAGCCAATTTTGCTTGAGTTCTTTCTGCGTAGCAACTAGAAAGCTGACTGCAACACCATCCCAATTGCATTTACTTCTACCCACAAAGCACATTAAACCCATGAAAACTGATCAGATGCTGGAATATTTAGATCAATGCCGCCTGGCTGGCACGTTCCTGAGAGAAGCAGTACCAATCAGTGCTGGCTTTTGTTTGTTCAAGGTAGGGTCTCGCTCTAGCCCAGGCCGAGCTGGAATTCACTGTATAGTCTCAGGCTGGCCTTGAACTCATGATGCTCCTCCTACCTCTGTCTCCAAAGTGCTGGGATTAAAGGCGTGCTCTACCATGCCCAGTTAGTGCCGTTTTATACAATACCTTGACTCTGTGCAGGGGTAATAGGCACAGGTATCTATGACCGTCCACCACTGTGAAGTAACATCTAACTCCATGCAAGCACCCAGCCACTCAGAACAAAGCATCACCAGCTCCATTTGAAAAATGTCTAGTCACTTTCAATGCCAGCACCCGAGAGGCTGAAGCAGGAAGATTGTAAATTGGAGGTCGGCTGTTAGGGACCAAGTTCAAGGCTACGCTGGAATCCAAAGAGACACAGTTGTTTTCCCTGTGATCAGTAAAAGCATGAGTGCAAAGATATTTAAAACCCACATCTGTCCTACCGGAAACCTGGTATTTCATGTTGTACTTGAACTCTTTTTTTTTAAATATATATTTATTGTTCATAATGAGTTACATTATTTAGTGGTCAAACAATGCGTTGTTATCCCGAATTCCCCAATTCCCCCCATCCCCATCCCTTATCAGTTGGATATCCTCCTCCGTGGGCTCTCTGTATTAGTCCTTGTGGCAAGGGATCCTGTATATCCTACCACCCGACAGCAGGCCAAAAGATGAGACCATGGCAAGAGATGAGCCACCACAGTCATATTGTGGAGGATCCATATGGAACCCTGCAGAGAAGGACGGGATGAACAAGGGACCCATAGCCACAGCCATTCAACCAACTCAGAATAAGCCAAATGTTTTTATGTTTTTCAGGATGAACTCTTTAATAAGGAGACATAACTCAGGTACATTTATAGCCCAGTGAAGGCATTTTTGGTTAGAAAGTCTTCAATGAATCTCATCCTTGTCCAGCCTCTGCTCACGCCTTATCTTTCCTATTTCTAGCCATTTCTGCCCACAGAAGGCTTGTCTGTACACAAAGCCATGTGGTGCCATCATGAACTGGGCACAATGTGTGTGCAGACACGACACACAAAGTCATATGTGAGATTAATGAAGCTTCTTGGCTATAGAGCTCACATTAACAGGGCAGGTAACGGTGTCTCGACGCTCCTTAGAGGAATTCAATGCAAAACGAAATATCAGGAAAACACATTGCAAAGACATCCAAACGGAATCAACAGAACAGACGTTCATTTGTGAGTTCCAAATGTGCCAGATGTTTCCATATGGATCCAGATTAATCATTAGGTACAGGACAAAATAGGAATGCAAGCAGACTAATGCATCTCTGCAAAAATCGTTTTGCAATAGCTGCAGTACATGAGGTGCTGTGATAGACACCCGAGACAACAAAGGTGAATTTACTAGCAGGAAATAATTATAGAAATCATCAAAAACAAGATGATTAAAAAAATCACAGGTGCTGAAAGGGTATTTTTAAAAATATTTATTTTTTTATTTATTTGCAAGCAGACACAGAGAGATCAAAAGAAGAGAGACAGACAGAAAGAATGGGCATGGCAAGGCCTCCAGCTACTGCAAATGAACACCAGATGCATGCGCCACTTTGTGCATCTGGCTTTATGTGGGTGCTGGGGAACTGAATCTGGGTCGTTAGGCTTTGCAGGCAAGTGCCTTAACCTCTGAGCCATCTCTCCAGCCTCGAAAAGGTATTTTCATATCATTTGCTTCTGGACTCTAAGGACCCCTTCAGCCCTAAGAGTACACACAGGATAAAGTTTTGAAAGTCCGTTGGATTATTGGACATCTTTGTTCCCGCAGCTAGAGCTACATCTGAGAAATAGTCAGCAAATAGGTAAGTGAGGTGGAAACCATGGCCTCATGAGGTATCTGAGCTACTTATATGCCTAGGCACATATAAGGGATTATAAATTATCAAAATATTCCCAGTACACACCTTTAATCCCAGTACTGGGGAGACACAGGTAGGATCACTGTGAGTTCATGGCCACCCTGAGACTACGTAGGTCAACCTGAGCTAGAGAAAGACCCCATCTTGAAAAAACAACAAAATAATGAAATATTGATAATTACTTACATTTTAATAGCATACTGCCATTCAACCCTTAAGCTTGCAAGTTAAAATACCTATTACCAAAAAAGGCTTATTATGATTAACACATAGTTTACTTATAGTGGAGGTAATCTCAAATGACCTGAATAGTAGCAGGAAGAAAAGATGTAATACAAGGGTGTCAGCCTGCTTTCATTTATCATACAGTGTTTTAAAGAGCAATCTGGATATGAAAGGACACGGAGACATTACTCTTCATATATGGAATGACAATTAGTTGGTAATAGTCTGCAAAAAAAAAAGTGTCATTTAGGTACAGGCTATCAACGATTTGTAGAAAGTCGAACCAGTCACTCTTTTAGGGAAAAACAAAGCATGGAATATAATAACTTCATACTAATTTTTCTCTGTTTTGCAATTGCTGGCTTTTTCCTTTAGCTTCCCTCATCCTGAGAGTTCCCTCAGAGATAAGCTATATTCATCCTGGAAGACTCAAGTCCATTGTTCCGCATTCAATGTGTGACCACAATGGTGGAAAAAAGTCACCCAGCACTAAAGACACCTTCATAGGAACCAAATCGCGCTCCCCCCAAAGAAAAGCAATGTAAAAAATTAGAGAAGGAAAACACGGAGACCAAATGTAATGCTTTTCTCCACGACGCCAGGAAATCTGTGAACGTTACCAATACTTGAGTATATTTACTTGGTAAGGATCCCCAAGCAGGCCAAAACTTACTTGTGACTACTCTGATTTCAAATACTTCTACCGTTGGTTGGTGAACTAGTTTGAACGCACAGTAACTTTCCAGATAGGACATGCCTTGTATACCCTTCAAATTTTGCTATATCGATTTTCCCTGACATAGACATATGCACATGCAGAGACACGCTACACATGTACACATAACACACGCTGTCATCATCTTCCCCTCACCCTTAGTTAGCACTTGCTCCCTGGCAGGATAATGCCCATTTCAGAAAACAGGTTGCAAAACACCTCTTCAGAGATAAGTGACATTTCACAATTGTGCAAAGCATCTTCGGAGTCAAAAGTAAAAAAAAAAATTATGCAAGAAATGGAGACCTTAGAGTATGGGGGACCCTGGGAAGCATAAGCAGAAAGTCAGGTAGGAAGGACTGTAAGGAATCAAAATTCTGCCTTGGAGACGATGAAGAAACGTCGAGGATTTTTTAAGAGGCTTCGTGATCGAATGAGGTTCTTCTGAAATAACTTAGAAAGTGCTAAAGACAGCAGAAGCAAGAGAATGATGGGGAAAGAATCATGAGGCACCCATGAAATGCTGAGACGATAACATAAAACTATAGTGAGCCCGCTCGGTTCCATGGCTGTAACAAAACACAATGAAAGGAGTTTGCAAAGTCACTGGCCAGTGATATTTAATATGAACACACTCAAATAGCCTACATTTCAGTTAATTAGGTTTC
Organism: Zapus hudsonius; assembly: GCA_004024765.1. Lineage (NCBI taxonomy): Eukaryota > Metazoa > Chordata > Mammalia > Rodentia > Dipodidae > Zapus > Zapus hudsonius. The sequence goes on along the minus strand of PVHP010026632.1, from coordinate 5,832 downwards.
TGTAAGAGTCACATGATATTTGGACTTGGACATGAAATCAATACTGGCCTTACAGAGACTCTCCATGTTCTGTAATTCTCCATTACATTATACTCCCCTCCCCCCCAACAAAAATCAATACCAAAACCTTATATCAGCCAGAAAAGACAGTAATCTTTAAGTGGAAATGGGAATCTAAATTACAATTGTAAATGTCTAAAGCTTGTCTTCTCAAGGTTTTCCTAATGGGAATTTTGATGTGACTTTCTGTTATGCTTACGGTTGTACTTGGGAAGCACATTGCGAGGGTGGTTTCAAGGCCTAACCGAGTTCCATAAATTAGATTTTCTTTAAGAAATCATGTCCTTGACATATTTTTTCATTATCTGAGAAGAATGAAACAGATTTTTCGGTTAATTAGTGCTAAGGCATGTATTTTGCATTAGCTTTAAGTTTACCAAAATGGCTTTAAAAATTTGAACAGATGGCAGAATTATAACAACTTTTCCTTATGATTTAGGTTAGGAATAAAGTGTCATGAGATTTCTCCTCCTGTCTAACTTTTCCATAAAGTTAATGCATTTAACAGATATGATGTATTTGTTTTTACTCACTGAAGTGTAAACATAGCTGTCTCACCTTAGACAAGTGTAATGAGATGTGGGAATATATTTCACTATCTCAGGGGAAAGGGATTTCAGGGTTTAAGCATCAAACACAGAAACAACTCCAAAATTTGGATAGTAACTCTAGGAAGGAAGCAGTGGTTGGAGACAGATACCTACAAGGGTCTGGGAGGGACAATTGGTCCACGGAAACCAGGCACTGCTGAAAATAGCAATAACCAGGAAACCCCATCTCGGTCCCCTGGTGTTCCTGTTTTCTTATCAGTTTCTTTGAGGCAGGAGAATGAAAGCCCCTTGGCAACCACAGTAGCCTATTACTTCAAAAGTCTCACAGCTAAATTTTATGAATGCCCCTATGCAAAATGTTAGTGATTTGCATATTTTTAAAAAAGGTATGAGGCCCAAAGAAATCAGCCTGCATTGGACAATGAAACAGCAGTCTATGAGTGTGGTGGCTTGAATATAAACAGCCTCAAGTGTTTGTGATTAAGACTCCTACTTAGTCCTGGGCTGGTGGAGCCTTAAGGGAGGTGGGGTTTTGATGGAAGAGGTGTGTCACTGGGGGCAACTTGGAGGTTTATTTTTTCAGCTCCAGTGGGTATTCCCTGCTGATGTGACAAGATGTGATGCCTGGCTGCCTGGCCCTGCCATGTTTTCCCTCCCTTTGAATCCATAAAGTGACATAAACACTGTTCTTCCATGAATTGCTTCTGGTCCAATGTCTGGTGCAGGCAATAAGAGAATAACTGGTACAGGAAGCTTGAATGTGGGTCTGTCATGAACTCTTATGAGCCATACATATTTCATGGCTGGTCTTAGAGAGCAGTTTTATTCTCTGAATCAAACACTCCAGGTTATCAAACTAGTTCTTCCTTCTAGCATGGTTTCCATAGATGAGTCACAGTGAAATCTACATGAATTTGAGCAAGCTGACCAGCCTGCTCTCTATGCAGGCTGATGTCAAGGTCTGAGCTTACCAGTGCTCACCTGACTCTCCTTAGCTCTGAAGTTCTCTGCAGAGCCAATCCTATGTTGTCATCTCAAGGCTTTTCAGAATCACTAATAACAGACTTATTAACAAATTCTTACAAACGAGAATAACTCATGTCTTTTCTTCGCCACTTTACACTTCAGTTTCATTGTAGAATTGGTTAACACATGTCCTCGTGGCCTACATCAGGCTCCCTAAGTTTCCTTGCTCCCACAAAATTCACCCACCTTTCTCCAACCTGTTTCTTTGGACTCTCTAGCATTCTAAACTTGAGTGATAAATTTTTGTGTGTTACCTAACCTAACAGGTTTCACCTAACAGCTTCTTGTTATAAAAACCAAAAATGACTCTGAAAATGCACAATCCTGTTGAATTTTCACAATCCCATGAAATGCCATGTTCTAAACTAAGCAAGTGGAAGCTGAAAGAGATCAAGTGATGTGCTTACAGCCACGCTACTTGGCAGATCTGGGATCATTTCCCACATCTCTTCAATTATCACTTTGGTGGATTCTTCTTGGGGGTATACTCACCTGCCGCTCTTCCAGCTGTGGTACTTTGAACCCTAATTGTGCCTTTAGGGATGCTACTGATTGGCCAGGTGAAAGTCCCCTAACTTTTCTTATGATCTCTCTCTGATTTCCTTTCTCATCCAAACGTTCACACACTTATGATTGCCAAGTAAGAATATTAGAGATGTAAATTATTTCCTGATTGTCAGATGTGTGACCTCCTCCCTTCTGCTTACCCAAAAAAGATTTTTCACCTTCATTTCACAATTATCTCACTCTTCCTATTTCATAAATATGTTTAATGTTTGAATTACTTGCAATCTTATTGTTCACTTCATGAATCAAATTTAACATGGGTTGGCTTTTATACATATACAAGAGTCATTACTTATAATTGAACATTATCATTTAATGATAATCTGCTCTTAAATACTTCTTGGTCATAAATTTGATAGATGATAGGTAGATAAATAGGTAATAGAGAAGAAATGATATATAGAATATATAGGTATAAATATAGGTGATAAGGATATATTTGGTTGACATTATAGTAACTATTTTACTCTGTATGTATGCCTTCTATCATGTTGCATACCTAAAACTTATACAAAACTGTTTATTTAAAAAGTGCCTAATGATGGGCTGGGGAAATGGCTTTGATTCCCCAGTATCCACATAAAACCAGATGCACAAAGTGTTTGTATATGCACCTGGAATTTGTTTGAAGTGACTAGAGGCCTTGGTGCACACCTTCTCTTTGTCTCTCTTCTATCTCTCTCTTCTTACAAATGAATTTTTAAAAAGTGAATAATGAACTGGGCATGGTGGCACACATCTTTAATCCCAGCACTCAGGAGGCAGAAGTAGGAGGATTGCCATGAGTTCGAGGCCACCCTGAGACTACAGAGTGAATTCCAGGTCAGCCTGGGCTAGAGTGAGACCCTACCTCAAACAACAACAATAACAAAAAAGTGAATAATGATGACAGATTGTGACCACCTTTAGTTTAATATCAGATCCAGTTCCCAATATCCTGTGTGTATTACTCAATTAGATTATTATAAAATTACTGAAAGGTGGAACCAGAACTATTTTTCTCTTGCAGGGTTAGAATACTGAGACTTACAGAGTGAGGTGAACAGGACCAAGGTCAAACAGCTGGACCGCTAGCATTTCCAAGAGGCCAAGAACATTCATTGTGGGGTTACCACACTCACTCAGGCCAAGCTGAATTCCCACCTGGTCACATCACTGGCCATCTTCAGTGCTTTCTCCCCACCTAGTGCTCAGTTTCACCTTCAGGTTGTCACAAGGAGGAAAGGATCCCCACATGGCCAATCCTCTTAATTTATCACATCCCAGCCTGAGGTCCAGGTAAGTGGGGTCACATGATTCCCCAGCCAGCCAAGCATTCTCTCTGCAATCCAGCCTCCTATCTTCTTTTTAATTTTTATTTTAAAAAGATACATAATATTTATGCTTATTTATGTTTTACATTATAAACAAGAAGTGCATACCATGTGTATTAATCACATTAGGTTAGCAGCAATTCGATTTGTTAAGGTATTATCCTTTGTATGCGTTTGCTAACCTTCAGCTCCATTCATTGGGAAATGTATAATGAATTGTTCTAGACTAGTTAGCCTGCTGTAGCACAAAACATCAGAAATATTTCCTCAACAAATAGGGCTACCCACCTGCCCCATATTTTCTACCCCTTCCCTCTCACTTCCTGGCATTTTATGTACTTCTATTATATTCCCTCCTCCCGTGTGAGATTTTTTTTTCCACCCTTGGTGTAGATGCTTGAAGTCCATGCTTCTCAAAGTTTTCCACAGAAGTAGCTGTCTGTCGTAGTCAGTCACACGCCACTGGGATGAATCTCCAAACCAGGCACAATTTTGGGGAGGAAAGAATTTATTGAAGTAACAGACCCAGGGGAAGTTAAAGAAAAAAGGCTGGTCCCCTGTTACAGAAGCAAGCAGAGCCAGCACACTGTAATTTACAAAATGCAGAATGGCCAGACCAGCTTTTCTTTTGCATATCTATCCCTAGTATTTTGCATCCAATTTAGAAAGGGTGTCATGACCCCAGGAGGCCAGGCCAAAGTGACACTTCCTCCAGCCAGAAGCCTGGAGACAATTAACAATTTAATAAACACAATTCTAATAAATTCTATTGGGGGACATTATTCAAACTACCACAGTAACCTAGGCAAAGAGAATTAACATTTGCTTCATGAGGAGAAGGAAAGCAATGAGTGAATGTGAGGGGGACAGGGAGGGGAAGGAAGAGGCAGAAAGTGATGGTGAGGAAGAAGCTGAGAGCGAAGGAAAGAGTGTGAGAGAGAATGACAGAAAGGGTTAAGGGCGAGTGATAGACAGAGAGAGAAAATGAGAATGAGGGAGAGGGGTGAAGGTGAGAGAAAGGGAGAGAAGGGGAGCAAAATGGAAAGGGAGAAAGTGAGTGAGGTAGAGTGGAATGTGAGAGGTAGCAATCACCTTGAAGTTTCAAGTGTGATCTTTAGAAATGTACGAGCTACACACTACCTCAGCAGGCTCTCAGGAAAGCATCACCTCCACTGACAAAGGCACTGGAAAACTTGACCTTCCAGGAGGTGACTTATCTGACCCATGGTTTTTAGCATCCCAATAGCACAGTATGTCACAGTGCCCTGAACTTTCTCCAGGAGTTTTATAATCCCTCTCTCTCCACGCTCCACCAAGGTTTCCTTTAATGAGTGTCCTCCCTGTGACAACAGTCTAAATTCGTATTCTTCATTACTCGATGCATAATGGCTTTGGCACATGACATTCCTAAAAGCAGAGCCCACTGTGAGAGGACCATGATATCATACGGTGGGACTATTACTGTGAAATATTCTGGGACAACATTGACACAGGGGACAAAAAAAAATCATCTGCTTTCCCACAGGAGACAAGCAGGTGAACTCGTTTCATGAGTTGTATGTGTTACAAGAGCCTTCACAAGGAACCGAAGTTCTAGAGAAGCTGGGAACTGTGTCTGTGCTACTGAAAGAGAAATGCTCAGCCATGGGGAAGATGGTCAGACAAAATATGACCCAGCTGTGGCAAGACGACGCAGCAGGTAAGAAAGCACGCTGTGCAATCTGGATTTGAGCCCCAAAACCCATGTAAAAAGTCAAATGTGAAACCCATGTAAAAAGTCAGGTATGGCCATGCATGTCTGTAACTCCAGTCCTGAGTGGGATGGAGACAGGGTTTGCCTGTCAACCAGCTTGACAAAGAAAACAGGGTGCCAGGTTCAGTGACTGGGACTCAAGGAAGTAGAGCAATGGGGGAGGACCCTCAAATCCTCCTCTGACCTCCTTGGCAATGGCATGGGGCAGGTGCATCTGTACACACATGCATACAACAGAGAGACAGAGAGACAGAGAGAGAGAAGGAGGGAGGGAGAGAGGGAGGGAGAGACAGAGAGAGAGAGAGAGAGAGAGAGAGAGAGAGAGAGAGAGAGAGAGAGAGAATGGTAGCTGGCAGGAGGGAATTTCTGAAGGGCTATTTGCTCAGGTTCCTCTCTGAGTCCCTGAGTCTTCAGACACAATTGTCTCTTCCTCCCACATTGCAGGATGAAACTTCAATGACTCTCTCCTGGTGAGAAGGGCAAAGGGGTGTGGACAGTGACCTTCTTGCTTCTGATATTGCCACAAATGCCAAAGTGTCCAATTTGAGGACAGTATGTCTGA
>PVHP010026631.1:0-24471 GCA_004024765.1 Zapus hudsonius | reverse complement strand
TGCCTAAGGCCCCAGGTTCAATTCCCCAGGACCCACATAAGCCAGACCCACAGGTGGTGGCCCTGGTTCTCTCTCTCTCTGTATCTCATTCTCTCTCTGTATCTCTCTCTCTCTGTATCTCTCTGCTTGAAAATGAATAAATAAAATATTTAAAAAAATTCCTAGAATGTGCCGGATGTGGTGGTGCACGCCTTTAACCCCAGCATTTGGGAGGCAGAGGTAGGAGGATCACCATGAGTTTGAGGCCAGCCTGGGACTACAGAGTGAGTTCCAGGTCAGCCTGGGCTAGCGTGAGGCCCTTCCTGAGAAAACAAAACAAAACAAACAAAACAAAACAACACAACAACAACAACAAACCTGTAGAAAGAGCTGTCACGCTTTTAGGGCTGTTTCAGAATCTCATGCTCAGAGCTGTAACACTTGCTGCCACGAAGAGCTGAAGAACCCTGGTACCTAGTTCTGCCCAGAAGCTGCAAGGCCTCTTGCTGCCAAGGTCTGAGGAACTCTGACTTCCTGAGGTTGTTCATAGAGCCCTTAGGATTGAAGACCCAAGGGTCTACCCCCCAAGTGGTAACACGAGAGGGCGCCACCTCCTCACACAGCTCGCTGTCATCCTGAAGGTTACAAAAGCTCCTGAAGAAGAGCTCTCCTTGCTGTCCTACAATTTCTGTTCATTTCTATCAGGGAGAGCAGAAAACCCCAGCCAGCAGACTGACAACACTGTGTTCTCTTCAGAGCATGGTCTCTCTTGCTTCCGATGGACTGTCCACCTTCCAGTTTGTGGGGACATCATCAAGGCTGGACAGACCTGACTACAGAGCCCCAGTGCTCTGATGTGGGGGTCACTGGATGATAGGCAACCCTCCCTGTGGTATTCTTTTTTTTTTTTTAGGTAGGGTCTTGCTCTAGTCCAGGCTGACCTGGAATTCACTATGTAGTCTCAGGGTGGCCTTGAACTCACGGCAATCCTCCTACCTCTGCCTCCCGAGTGCTGGGAGCTGTGGTATTCTTAAGGGTGTCCATGCCCACAGATATGGCTTGGAGCTATGAAACTTCAGAGGGAGACAGGAAGAACCCTACTTCTGCGGGACCTTTCTCTTGTCCATCATGGAAAGGTCCCCTGCTCTTCCTTCCAATGCTACATTGTTATAAACTGAGATGGAACCAACTCATGGTGTGAACTGGGCTTCCTACCATGGAGAAGCAGGAACAGTAGGCAGTGGCCTTCTGGGCTGATTCCTCCAGGAGATTCAAGGGAAAGAAAATGGTGAGGGTGTTTGTAAGTATGCTGGGCCACCCATCTACAGGACAGGAATTGGGCTCCTCTCGAAAGTCCTGTAGCTACAGGCAAGGCTCCCTGTGGGCTCCAATTTTTTTTTTTCATTTCCTAGCAAGGGAACATTTTTTTTTGAGGTAGGGTCTCCCTCTAGCTCAGGCTGACCTGGAATTCACTATGTAGTCTCAGGTCGGCCTCGAACTCACAGAGATCCTCCTACCTCTGCCTCTGGAGTGCTGGGATTAAAGCCTGTGTGCCACCACGCCCAGCTGTTTTTTTCTTTTTTGGTGTGTGAGTGTGGACACTTGTGGACCCTGTTTGAGGTAGGGTCTTTTTTCTCTGCTGCATTTACCAGACTAGCTGTCCCACTTTGGAGGATTCTCTTGTGTCTGTGGGCTCTGGGGATCTGAACTCAGGTATGCACATTTATGCAGCAAGCACTTTATCTTCTGAGCCATCTCCCCAGACCCAAGAGAACTTTTTCATGTCTCCCTTCTGACCCTGGGTATTTGGTCTGTCCTGACAAACCCCAGCCAGCCCTATGGCTGTTTCAATGTCCCTCAGTCACCAGGAACAAGACTCCAGGCTCTGGCCAGTGCCTGTTCCACTCTGGCCTTGTCTCTAGGGAAGATGAAATTTGAGGAGCTCAGGTTCCCCAGTGTGGGAGCAGTCCCACTGCACCCCTTCTTGAGCCATGCTCAATGTCAATGTTCTCTGCCTCCTTATTACTAGGAATAGACACTCATTAAAGTGGGGGTTGGGATTTCCTTTAATGAAGTAGGAGAGCGAGGGTGGGAGGGGCTGGATTCCTGTTAAGGTCATCTGCTGGGAAGGGGCAGAGAAACCCTCTAAATCCTTTCATGCTGTTAGCATTGTCTCCACCCCAGCCATGGGCTCCTGTGCCCACCGCCTTCTCCACTCTGGTGAGCGGAACAGTGGGTAAGCCTCTTGTAGCGGCCCCTCCCTGGGATGGAACCACATCCTCTATGAGTTCGGGTGAATTAAACATCCCAAGTGGAAAAACCCCACGTAAATCAAGGACAGCTGGTCCCACCCTCTGGCCACAGCCCTGCCCTACCCCTCCCCTAGCAGGCTGGGGCTCTGCAGGTTTCTGGAGGTAAAGGGTGTAGCTTGAAGGGAGGGAGTTCTTGAAGTGCTTGCATGTTTTGGATGACCCTAGCTTTCCCCCATGGAGGGAGAAACCACACAGTGTTACAAATCATCTCCCAGAGTGGGACAGCCACTTACGCGCCAGTCCTGCTGCTGTGGGGTCCTAGGCTGGGGTGCTCACCCTGCAGAGGGGACAGAATGGGAGTCAGAGAAAGTGGTATATCAATACTCAGACAGACAGACACATGGTTACTCAACAAATCTACCTGAATACTCATCCTACTTAGACATGAAGTGCTCCAAGGGGTCCAGCCTGAGCCCCTTTTACCCTTGACTAGCTCATGGTGAGGTGGAGATACATTGGGATTCAAGTCACCCACAGATAGGGTGAGGAGTATAGCCTAGAGCCTAGCATAGACAAGACTCTGGGTTCCATTCCCAGCACTACAAAAAAAAATCACTCACAAAGAAATAATTATAGTCTTTGAAGGGGGCACAGACCTCTGAAGCACCTCTCTCAGCACCTCTCCCTTCCAGTCACTTCACCAACTATCCACTTACTGGCTGTCCCGTGTCTGAGGGTCAGGCAGAGGAGCCTTGCTGTCTTGCCTCGCTGGAGGGGAGTGAAGTTCAATCTAGCTTGGGCCAGGTGGAATCCCTTACCTCTTTCCTTTTCTTTCTTTTTTTTTCTGAGGTAGGGTCTCTCTCTAGTCCAGGCTGACCTGGAATTCACTATGTAGTCTCAGGGTGGCCTCAAACTCACAGTGATCCTCCCACCTCTGCCTCCTGAGTGCTGGGATTAAAGGCGTGTGCCACCACACCTGGCACCCCTTTTCTTTAGATAGGCCTGGTACTCACAGTGGTCCTCCTGATTCAGCCTCTTGAATGCTGAGATTATTTGTGGGTCCTTTTAAGATGAGTGCAGAAGGAAATTTGTATTCATTTCAGCGGAGGTACAATTAGACACACGTGACTCTCTTAAGGGTAGATGGGTCACAGAGAGGAAGACACTATCTGTAGCAGAGTGAATTCTTCAGGTGTCCTGGACCTCAGTCCAGGAATGTAAGCCTGAGTGTGAGAAACAGAGAGAAGTTTCTGAAATCAAATTTTACCTTCAAAGAGACTTCCTGGGCTGGAGAGATTGCTCAGTGGTTAAGGTACTTGCCTCCAGTGCCTAAGGCCCTGGGTTCAATTCCTCAGGACCCCCATAAGCCAGACTCACAAGGTGGTGGCCCTGTTGCATTCTCTCTCTCTCTCTCTCTCTCTCTCTCTCTCACTGCTTGAAAATGAATAAATAAAATATTTTAAAAAAGAGACTCTTCGTAAAGAGTGCAATAGAGTTGCCATAAGACTCAGGAATTCCCCTCCTGGGCAAATTCTCAAAAGAAATGAACATAGCCCTATGAAACCCTGCACCTATGTTATTAGAACCAAAAGATAGAACAGCACACAAGGTCAGTGGTGAAGGATCTGAAAATGTGAGTCACAAACTGTAATAGAGCCCCATGCTTGGTGAGAGAAGCCGGGCACAGATGACTAGATGCTGAATGAGCCTATTTCTAGGAATTGCTTGGGACCCACAAATTCAGCAGGGCAGAAAGTACATGGGTGGGTGGCCACCAGGGGCGCTTTGAGCAGGGTTGGGGAGAATAGAAGAGTGACAGTTTGAAGGGTATGGGATTTCTTTTTCCGGTGATGAAAATGTTCTAAAATTGATGGCCATGACTGCACAGCATGGTAAATATTCTGGAAGTCACTGACTTCTAGCTTTTTTATTTTCTTGTTTTTTTTGAGGTTGAGTCTCGCTCTAGTCCAGGCTGACCTGGAATTCACTATGTAGTCTCAGGGTGGCCTCGGAACTCAAGGCAATCCTCCTACCTCTGCCTCCCGAGTGCTGGGACTAAAGGTGTGCGCCACCACACCCGGCTTGTTTTTATTTTTTAATTTTAATATTCCCAAGGGAGAAAGGGAGAGAGACAGAGAGAGACAGAGACAGAGACTGCAAACTCCAGATGCATGAACCACTTTGTGCATCTGGCTTTATGTGGGTACTGGGAAATCAAACCTGGTTGTTAGGCTTTGCAGGCAAGTGCCTTAACCCTGAGCCATCTCTCTCCAGCCCCTCTTCTTTTCCTTCCTTCCTTCCTTCCTTCCTTCCTTCCTTCCTTCCTTCCCTCCCTCCCCCTCTCTCTCTCTCTCTCTCTCTCTCTCTTTCTTTCTTTCTTTCTTTCTTTCTTTCTTTCTTTCTTTCTTTCTTTCTTTCTTTCTTTCTTTCTTTCTTTCTTTCTTTCTTTCTTTCTTTCTTTCTGAGGCAGGGTTTTGCTCTAGCCCAGGCTAACCTGGAATTCACTATGTAGTCTCAGGGTGGCTTCAAATTCATGGTGATCCTACCTCTGTCTCCTGAGTGCTGGGATTAAAGGTGTGCATCACCATATCTGGTTTTCCCTCCATTCCTCCCTCCCTCCCTCCTTTTCTTCTTTCTTGACTTATAGCTTTAAATGGCTGAATTGGGTGGTATGTGGAGTGCACGTCCTTAAAACTGTTACCCCACAGAGCCTACAGGATCTATAGCCGCATTCTATACAGGAGTGGAGGCTCAGAGGCGGCTGAAGCTTGTGGTCATGTGGCTAGAGGAAGACACTAAGCACTTCTCCCCTGCAGGATGGGACTGGGCTTCCAGCTCTGATCTCCCAGGCTCACCTCCCCATGCATTCTCCTACTCTCTCCTTTGCTTGGAACATGTTTGCTTTCTTGACTGGCTGCCACAGCCAGTAAGTCTTCTCTGACCTCCCCTCACTGACTGGCATTGATTAATGTGTGCCCACTGGATGCTAAGCTTTATGTCAGGTGTTGAGGAGACTTTCATTCTGGGTGTTCCACATTTGTATCTCTCCTGACTAGAGTGCCAAAGCAGGCGTAGAGGGGGAATCAGTTTCCAAGCAGACTCGTGGTGCCAGGACCGCCATCTCTGTTCCAAAGTGTTCTGCACGCTGCTGTCCTTGGCCAGTGTCTTCTAGAAACCCTTTAATTCTGTGAAAAAGGTGTCCTGTAGAGAAAGGGCAGAACCCAAGTCCAGAGGGAGAAATTTAGCCAATGCTGGGGTAGGGAGGTAGAGGGTCACCAGGGAATAAATCGAGTATTAAATGTGAAGATTTAGAGTCCCAAGTGGTGGGGTGGGGCCTCTCCAGGAGCACTCCGAGGAGAACCAGCCTGTTTGCAACAGGTCCCGTTTAAAGCTAGACCAGAAGAAGAACTTCCTGGAACCCTGCGTGTGCCAACAACATGCTTCCCAGACAGTGTTGTGCCAACAACCCACCCACAAGGCTGCTGGTCTAGGCTTGCCCTGACAAGCAGGTGCAACCCTGGTGTCTGGGACTTGGGTTGGGGCTCCAATGTGGCTCCCTTATGGCCAGGGCTTCATCTTGGGAGTGAGCTTTGGAAATGTCTGTGGGTGATGAAGATTCTCTTTCCCTCAGAGGTAGCCCAGGGTGATGGGTCTTGTCCAAACGTCATTAGGTCTAGGGACTGGTTTTTTTTTTTTTTTTTTTTTTAACCAAGGAAGCAGAACCAAAGGCAGAGGCAGGGGAGAGAGGCTGGATCTCCTTGGTGGGGGAGCCGCAGGCAGGAACATTGGTCAAGGTCAGAGAGAAGATCTAGGCCCAGTTCCACCTTTACCTGGGACTGGGCCTTGGGTGGCTCACCCTTTTGGAGCCTTCTTGTCTTCTCTGCCTTCTTTGGCAGCAGGCTTGGGGCTCGGCCATCCCCAGGAGTGAGACGGTAGTGTGAAGCTCCTACAGTGTCCCTGGCATGCAGGTCCCACAGCTTCAAGAAACCTGGGAATTTCTTTCTGTGTGTGGGGTGGTGCATGCCTTTAGTCCCAGCACTTGGGAGGCAGAAGTAGGAGGATTGCCATGAGTTTGAGACCTACTTGAGACTACATAGTGAATTCCAGGTCAGCCTGGGTTAGAGTGAGACACTACATCAAAAAAAAAAAACAACTAAAATAAAAAAACACAAAATTAAAAAAATCCTAAAAGAATAATAATAAAAAAGAGAGACCTGGGAATCTCTCCATCCTTCCAGAAAGTTCCAGTCAGGACTTGGGTTCCTCTTCTTTCCCTCAACACAAGTTTCCCTGAATCCTCCAGGGGGAGACACTTCGAAACATTCAGAATGGGTCACTGCCTGTCATCCTGACTCTAAAGTGGCTATCAGGCAGGAGTATCTCTCACCACAAGGCAGGGCTAGGACCCTGACAAATGGCTGAATGACTGCCTGAAAGAAGTGCTAAGGTGCAGTCACTGCCACAGCCTCCCCAAGGATTGGGGACCCCCTCTGCTCGCTAGGCTGTTAGTCTAGCCTCGTTATCCCTTCGCGGGTAGGCGCCCAAGACCCCGCACATCTGTGGGGCACTCAACCTAGCGACGAGGGTCTCTGTCTTGGAGGTCCTACTAGGGCGGGTCCCGGAGACCCTCGAAGCCCTGTCGCTGCCTTGCGTCCCCCTCCGCCGCCGCATCCTCTTGGTGCTCGAGCGCGGATTCCGGAGCTGGGTGAGCCGGAGCCATCCCAGGGCGCCAGGGTGAGTCTGGGTCCTAACACCAGAGTTAGCGGGCGCCTGGGCGTCCCAGGCGGGGCGGGAGCCCAGGAGAAGGAGGAGGGGAGCCTAGACCCCGCCTCTGTCCCGCCCCAGCCGGGAGTCCGTCCCGTCCCGCCCCGCCCGGCGCTCCTCGCAGAGCAGAAGCCGGGCGCCCCCCGGGCTGAGCGCGTCGCTGTCGGGATGCGCGCCAGTCTGCGGTCCCCGCTTCCCGGCCTGGGCGCGGCGCGACCCCATGGCAGGTAGCGGCGGCCTGGGCGGCGGGGCCGGGGACAGCCAAGGCGCGGGGCCCGGGCAGGGGAGCACGCTGCGGGCTCCCCGCGCCCCTCTGGCACTCGTGGCGCTGGTGCTTGGTGCCTATTGCCTCTGCGCCCTCCCTGGCCTCTGCCCACGGGCCGCCCGCGTCCCAGTCCCGGCCCCCGCGCCCGCAGAGCCTCCCCGTGCCGTCCTCCGCCCTGGAGTGCCCGGCCTGCCAGTGGCAAGTGGCCCGGGTCGCCGGCGCTTCCCGCAGGCGCTCATCGTGGGCGTGAAGAAGGGCGGCACGCGCGCGCTGCTCGAGTTCCTGCGGCTGCACCCCGACGTCCGCGCGCTTGGCTCAGAACCCCATTTCTTCGACAGGTGCTATGAGCGCGGTCTCGCCTGGTACAGGTGAGCGCCCCTGTCCATCGTCCTGTAGGACGTCGGTGCGCGCTTTGGCGGGTACTCCAAGTATCACGGGGACTTGGGATAAATCAGGGAATAGTCCTGGGTATTGGAGATCAGACCAGCCTGTTAGGGCTCTGAATTGACCCCATGGACACGGCCTCCAAAGGAAAGGCTACATCTGACCGACCATTCCAGGAACTTGAAAACCTTCAGAGAAAACAGTTTGGGTGTGCCAAGGGGCACAGCAAGATTGGGGGAAGGTGTGATCTCAGCAGAAAGTAGTTTCAAGTTAGTAGGGTTATTTGGGAGTGTAGAAAATACTTGGAGCTCAGTGACTTAATCCATCCCACTATGGGCAGGTATGGACAATTATCTGACCATTATTATTTTATCTGGCCAGGTACCTTAGGAAGGGGTCTCTAGTTTCTCAGAAGCCTTCTAGAAAGTGTCTTTCCACCTAAGACTCCCACCTCACCCCCCCAGCTGGGAAATCTTTTTTTTTTTTTTTTCTTCAAGGTAGGGTCTCACTATAGCTCAGTCTGGAATCATCAAAGGCTTGCACCACCAAACCTCGCTGGGAATCCTTCTTGACTCCCCTTCACCGTAGCCCAAGGGATCTAGGTCCTGTAGCTTGCCTTGCCCCTAACCCAGGATAGACTTGGGGTTTGGCAGTGGAATGTGGGGAGTACTGCCCCAGCTGAAGCAGCAATCCTGGTGGCTGATCACACACCAGCCCCTCCCTGCCAAGCCTGGTGCTGGAGGCCCTGCTCAGCGCAGCCTCCTGCAGCTGACCCAGCACTATAGAGGTTTACAGACCAGCTTGCCTCATCCCCAAGTCCTGGGCTGAGCCAAGGTTACTGGGAGAATTAAGCAGGTGTCAGGACCCCAGGATGAACCAGCTTCTATGTTCCCAGGTCCTTCCCACCCCCACTCATTAACTTTGCTTTATGCATTTTGACTAGTGAATTGGGGGAAAATGGGGGTTAGTTCCCAAGCTCTTAAGGCTGCCTGGAAAGAACATTTTGAGGACACTGACATGACCACAATAGGAGTGATGGGTGTTCAGATGATGTACTCCATGTTTAGAATCTGTCTCTGGGATGGGGTGCTGAGAATGGCCATCTGTCCAATTAATCAGGGCTGTCCCTTGTGGCTGGCCAAAGCAGATTCCCTCATAGGTGCAGAGGAGGCTGAGTACTCCTGGAGTGTATGTCATGGTGGCTTTGTTGGGTCATGGCTATAAGGGGCTGCTATACTTGCCAGTGCCCGCTTCTCAGGTGATCACCCAGTTATATGTGCATGTGTTTGTATGCCCTGGACCACTGAAGATGCTCAAACATGAGGGAGAACAGTGCCCCAGAACCTCACCTGGAGGGCTGTCCGCTGCTCCACTTACCTACCCCAATCCATTCCTGGGCAGGGCCCTGCAGGCACTGGGGGCTCATCACAGATCCTGCAGCTGGGGATACAGTCCCCAGTGTGTGATTGTGTCATCCAGGAAGTGATTTGGACATCCCTTGGTCTTGGAGATGGGTTCTGGCTTGTCCCTTGCTCAACCTTTCCCTTTCCTGGGCCTCCTTTAGCTCATCTCTTAGGCTTTTGAGGTTCTTTCAGGTTGGAGATCATGGCCCTTGACCACCCCAAAACTCAGACAGCAGCTGCTCACCTTGTCACTCATTGACCACTCACCTTTTGCCAGGTAGTGGGGTCACAAAAACTTTAGGGTCTCAGTTTGTGAGGGGTACCTGTGGGGGCCTATACTTTTTGGAGCAAGAGGAGCTAAGGAGGGGTATAGTTAGAGGGACCCATGTGGCTCCTGGGGTGGAAGTGCAGGGCATTCAGGGAGGAGAGTGTTAGTATGCAGGGGGAGGAGCTGGGCTTCTATGGTGCATATCCTGTGGCTGGGATAAAAATCATAATGAAGCCAGGCATGGTGGTGGTGCATGCCTTTAATCCCAGCAGAGGCAGAGGTAGGAGGATTGCCGTGAGTTCAAGGCCACCCTGAGACTACATAGTGAATTCCAGGTCAGCCTGGACTAGAGTGAGACCCTACCTCGAAAAACCAAAAAAAAAAAAAATCATAACGAGTTTCTCCTAGGTTATACACTTACTAGAGTGTCCTAGACCCACTCGACCTGGCCCAGGGGAGGTGTGGGACACGGAGGTTGGGGGTGCTGGTGGGGGCTGAAACAAGCAGAGGGTGTGGCCCAGGGCTGGCTGGAAGCCCCAGGGAAATGCAGACCAGATGAGGTGGGCACAGCAGGGAGGGAGAGTCTGGGAGGGTCTGCAGAGCAACTTGTCAGAGTTCTGCTTCAGTTGTTCCCACCCCCTAAACGCGCTGGTTTCCACTCTCCATGCTAACTGGGCCAGGCTTCTGAGGCCCTTGGAGGGTAAGAAATTGATCCCAAAGATGTCAGATTGCAGAAGGCCTTGAGGCAGAGTGAGCCTGCAAAGTCCTCATCCCATCTCTGTGTTCCTGCCCTCTTCCTTGGCAGGAGGTCTGGGACTTGCCTTCTTCAGTCAGAACTCTTGGTCCCTCTGATTTCCTCAGGGAAAAATGGCTGGGGGAAGACCACCAGTTCCAGCTTTCAGCCAGAGCAAGGGACTTACTGGACATTCAGAGCCAGATGTCCAGCCTGAGGAAAAGAGGCTGGGCTGTTGGTCCACTTAGTGCTCGGGGAGGTCAGGGCCTGTCAAAGCTGGGAAGGGAGCTGGGGGTGTAGCTCGGTAGAGCCCTTTCCCAGCATACAGGAAGCCTGATTCAGTCTTCACCACCATATAAACTGGGCATGGTGGTATATACCTGTGATCCTAGCACTTGGGAGGTACAGGCAGGAGGATCAGAAGTTGGAGGTTATCCTTAGCTACATAGTGAGTTTAAAGTCATCCTTCCATACAAGCGACTCTGTATCAAAAACCAAAACAAGCGAAAAGCTGAGAAGGAAGGCCCTGGTAGCTCTGGGGCTCCTGCCTTCCCGTGAAGGAATGAAGGGATGGTGGTGACTTTTCTTGTAGGTCTTAGGTAAGGCTCAGTGGAGGAGACTTCTTTCTGGGGAAAGGAGAGCATTGAGCTGGCCCTGCCAGGATACAGGTTGGGGCCTCAGATCTTAGTTCCCTGAAGACTCTTGATTTTTTTTTTCTGTCCCCACATGGACATTGGCCCTACAAAATAAGATTATAGGAGGCAGAAGCACCATGGGCCCTCCCCTTCCAGGTGGGCTAGGAGGGTTCCGAGGGTTGGGGGCCACCTTCAGCACTTTCTATTTTTTTTAGCCTCAGTGTGCCTGCCTATCAAATTGAGGCATCAGGGATTGGGACATGGTACTGGCTTACTTTGTCACCAAAATGATGACTTCTGTAAACCAGCTCCCCCACACCCCTAGGTGGCTCCCTACCATGTCATGTCCCTCACCCAGCCCTGCTGTAGTCATGGGTGGTATCAGGAACCTGTCTCTTTCTCATGAGATCTTGCTATGTAGCCCAGGCTGACCTCAAACTTTAGATTCTCCTATCTCATTTTTCCCCAGCACTTAGGAGGCAGAGATAGGAGGAGTGCTATGAGTTTGAGGCCAGCCTGAGACTACATAGTGAGTTCCAGGTCATCCTGGGCTAGAGTGAGACCCTACCTCAAAACAAACAAACAAACAAAACAAAACAAAACAAAACAAAAAACAAAAAGAAAATAAAAAGATTTTGGGTCCAGGGAGGGATTAAGCTCCATAAAGATGCAAGAGATCCTAGGCTTGTGGACCCCAACTTTTGGATTCTTATCCAAATTAGTAAAGAATTAAAAACACAGACTCCAAGAAGGGTAAATTACGAATTATGAGATTTATTTTAGGGACAATTAGGGTCTAAGGAAAAGGCTATCTGAAAGGCTCAAGTGAGAAAGGAATTCTCCCTCTTGCCCAGCTGGAAAAAAAATCTTCACATCTCCAGGGAAGAAGCCTCCAGAGAAGGCAAGTGCATACATGGAAAGCAAACCAGGAGAGCCCAAGCCACAAGGTCCCTCTCACATAAGAGATCAGGGAGGGTTAAGAGATAGTAAAGGGTTCAGATCTTAAAGAGAGACCATACATGTAATAAGGTGAGAAAGCCCCCCAAAAAACAAGGCATTAAAGTGCCCAGACAAGAAGAAACCCTCCTCCTTCCCAGGTTGGGAAGGGAGAGAGCTTATCAATGGGGGCCAAGAAGCAAAAACCAGGAGCCAAGAGATCTACATACATGTGCCACGCACATTTATAGATTAAACATAGGAGAGACCTGATTGGTTGTTGGATTAAAGGGGTCAGTCCACAGGTATGCTAAGCTGAGGAAGAAGTAGGAAGCTTCTACTGGGGAGTATAGCTTGGATGAGACTGGCTCTAATCCTGCCAGGACAGGCAAGGTGACATCTCCTTGGACTTCTGTCTCTGGCTGACTGCCTATAAAAAAGGCAATCTTGCTCCTGTTCCCCCTTCACTGTCCAAGCCAAGCGCCCCAGCATAGCTTCCATGTATTTGTGTCTGGCCTGTGTGTGTTTC
Organism: Zapus hudsonius; assembly: GCA_004024765.1. Classification (NCBI taxonomy): domain Eukaryota; kingdom Metazoa; phylum Chordata; class Mammalia; order Rodentia; family Dipodidae; genus Zapus; species Zapus hudsonius. The sequence goes on along the minus strand of PVHP010026631.1, from coordinate 12,323 downwards.
CTTGGGGGTCTGAGCCAGGAGAAGAGATGAAGGTCTGTGTTTCAATGAAGGCTGGCTGAAACCTAGACTTGGTCCTGTGTGTCATCCTCTCTGGGCAGGTCCTGGATGTCAGTTAGAGGTGAGCAATATCCCAAAGAGGATGGCAGGGCTGGGCAGAGAAGTCCCCTCCCTAGGCCCCACAGGCTCTGCCTCTGTTGACCTAGTTCCCAGCTCTCCCTTAGAGCTGTTTGCTCAGCTGATCTGCCCTGCCCTGCTCCACCTCACCCTGTACTACCTGGCTGGCAGGTGTGGCCTGGGGACACCTCTCTGGTTGCCTGAGCCTGCCTGGGCTGGGTACTCAGGATGGGGGCAGATAGGGGGCTGTGGTCAGCTAACTCTCTCTGAACATTGGATTGTGTCAGCCCTCCCCAGGAGGAGAATCAGAGAAATGCTGACTGTAAGCCCGCCATCCTAGAGTCCTACAGGATCTGGAAGGCCCCAGTGGCACAGGGCCTTGGGACAGGCCCGCAGGCATATCAGAGCCACAACACTCATTTTCTCAAGGGCTCTGCTGCTGGGGGTTGGCATTGTGAGCTGGGCCCAGGTGCGTGGGAATTAGCAGAGCAGCAACTGAAGGCCGAAGGAGGATGTAATTAAATGAAGGGGAGGGAGAGGGAGGCCAGCTTTGTCAGCTACACTTGTCAATAATAATTGATGACCTGATTCACGGTCAGTGGTTCCAGCACAGAGGCCTGTGGGGACAGGTCCATATTGCCCCAGCCTCAGGGGTACATGGTCAAGTTTGAGGTACAGCAGCTTCAGAAGAGATGAATCTAGCGGACAGGGTTTGACAGGACTCCATGAAGGTGGCACTTGGGGTGCAAGGACAATAAATGTCTGGTGAAGAGCACTATGGCTATCCCTGCCCCCAGTGACCGCCATGTTTTGTTTTCCCAGAGAAGCACAAACTGGAGCAGTCTGCCCTGCAGGCTCCACTCTAGACTCATGCTTGACTGGGCATTCCAGCATTTAAAAATAATATCTATTTATTTATTTATTTGCATGCAGAAAGAGACAGAGAGAAGAGAAACAGAGAATGGGTGCACCAGGGCCGTTAGCCACTGAAAATGAATGCCAGATGCATGGGACACTTTGTGCATCTGGCTTTACGTAGGTACTGGGGAACTGAACCCGAGTTGTTAGGCTTTGCAGGCAAGTGTCTGTACTACTGAGCCATCTTGCCAGCCTGGTTTTTTTCTTTTGGTTTTTCAAGGTAGGTTTTCCCTCTAGCCCAGGCTGACCTGGAAGTCACTATGTAATCTCAAGGCTAGCCTCAAACTCAAGGCAATCCTTCTACTTCTGCCTCCTGAGTGCTGGGACTAAAGGCATATGCCTCCATGCCCAGCTCCCCCCCTTTTAAAAAATATTTTAGCTAGGTGTGGTGGCACACGCCTTTAATCCCAGCATTTGGGAGGCAGAGGTAGGAGGATCGCAGTGAGTTTGAGGCCACCCTGAGACTACATAGTGAATTCCAGGTAGAGTGAAACCCTACCTCAACCCCCTTCCCAATTTTTATTTATTTGCATGTAGAGAGAGAAGAGAAACAGAGAGCACCTCAGCATTTTAAGAGGGTAGGCCTGGGGCTGGGGAGATGGTTCAGTGGGGAAAGTACTAGCCATGCAAACATGGGGATCTGAGTTTGGATCCCAAGCAGCCTCATAAATGCCAGGTGGCTCTGACAGCCTGTGTTGGGGAGGGAGGCAGAGACAGGGGATTCCAGGGGCAACCTGGGAGCTAGATTAGCTGAATCAGTGAATCTGGCTCAAGTGAAACCCTGCCTCAGTTAATAAAGTAGAGAGCAAGCAAGGAAAACACCCAACCTCAACCTCTGGCCTCCATGTGCATTCACACACACACATATGCATGTCACACACAAGAACTCCACACATGCAAACACACATCCATGCATACCACATGCAAAAAAAATGGTTTTGAGGGAGAGGAAAGATAGGCCTTCTTGGCTTGGGGCTTCCTAGGGGAAGAAAGGTTAGTCTAGTCCCTGGTCAAGCTGGGAGGGGACATGGTGTTGAAGTAGATGCACATCATGTCCATTCAGCTGCTCCTCCCGCCTCCCCTCAGGAGCCTGATGCCCCGTACCCTGGATGGGCAGATCACCATGGAGAAGACCCCCAGCTACTTCGTGACGCGAGAGGCTCCCCGACGCATCCACAGCATGTCACCAGATACCAAGCTGATTGTGGTGGTGCGGAATCCAGTGACCCGGGCCATTTCTGACTATGCCCAGACACTCTCCAAGACCCCAGGCCTGCCCAGCTTCCGCGCTCTGGCCTTCCGCCATGGCCTGGGCCCCGTGGACACGGCCTGGAGTGCTGTGCGCATTGGCCTCTATGCCCAGCACCTGGACAACTGGCTGCACTTCTTCCCCCTGTCCCACTTCCTGTTTGTGAGCGGTGAACGCCTGGTCAGTGACCCCGCTGGCGAGGTTGGCCGTGTACAGGACTTTCTGGGTCTCAAACGGGTCGTCACCGACAAGCACTTCTATTTCAATGCCACCAAGGGCTTCCCCTGCCTCAAAAAGGCCCAGGGCAGTGGCCGGCCCCGCTGCCTGGGTAAATCCAAGGGCAGGCCTCACCCCCATGTCCCCGAGGCTGTGATCCAGCGCTTGAAGGCCTTCTACCGGCCATTCAACAGAAAGTTCTACCAGATGACTGGCCAGGACTTCGGCTGGGACTGAGAAAGGCCCAAGCAGCCCTGTCCTGAACACCCAGTAACTTTAATTTATGTCTGTCTCCCTGGCCAGGCAGGCTGCTACATGTGCTGAGTAGAGAGAATATTTAAGAAATAAAGTCTAAGCCTGGTGTGGTGGCACAGGCTTTAATCCCAGCATTTGGGAGGCGGAGGTAGAAGACTATAGAGTGAATTAATTCCAAGTCAGCCTGGGCTAGAGGGAGACTCTACCTTGAAAGGCAAAGAAAAGAGTGTATCTGCATTCTTCCACTTGACCGTGAGGATGGGGGTCGAAGTTATATCATAAAACCCAATTCTATGTGGTGCTGATCATCCCAAACTCATAACCCTCAGTCACATGGCATAGATGAACGCAGGAGATTCAGAGAGGTTGAAGGCTGCACACTGACACTCAGGTAAGGGCTGTCCATACTCACTCTTCTCAACACTGAGAGGCTCAGCAGAGTTGTCCCCATGTCTAAGATGGAAACTGAGGCTCCAGGCTCCTGTTGTCGTTAGTTTGGCTAAATGTGTGTGTTGTACCCATAACCTCAGGTCAGCCTGGGACCCTGTGTCCAGAGGGTCTTCCTGCCCCATCATTGAAGCCTAATGAGTAAGTCATAGGTGACTTGGTGTATGTGGGGTGTGTTTCTAACAGCTATGAAAACTGTTCCAGGGGACCCCTGCCTGCCCACCAGCCCACACCCATGCCCACGCCTACAAGACACTACGTCCACAATACCATAATACTATGCCCACTTTCCAGATCTGATGTCTTTATCCTGTGCCCCCTACCAGGGAAGGGCAAGAGTCCCCTGTGCCCATCTGCAGACCATCTGCCTGCTCCTAAGAGAGGCCAGACTCAGAAAGCGGGGGTGCTCATCCATCCCTTTCCTCCAGGATATGGGGCCCCTCACTAATGACTCTCCCCTTGCTCATGGCCAAATTCTATCTGCCAGGTGCCTACCAGCTTCCTTGACAGTGACTTTTGAGGTTACTTAAGCCCAGGGATGTCACACTGGCACTGTTCCCAGCCTGTCACAGGACTGCTAATGGCCTTTATATCCAGGGCTGGTCCTTGGTTTCATGGTATGTCTTTAGTGTGTGGTCATTCTGTCTCTGAAATACTTAGGGACACTCCCCATGCTAGAAATGGGGGGTCACAGGCGGTAAGGGAGGGTTGGTGGTGGGTGGGGACAGTCTGTCGACATCCACCCTTTCCTGGCTGTGAAAGTTCACTGTAACTAAGCCCATGTGATGGGCAGATGTGTGCCCAGACATGGATGAGAGGAATGTACACTCCTGCTCAGTACAGGCTGATCCAGGTGAGGGGACAGAGTAACCAGGTGAGAAGACACATTGCACTCCAGGACCTGCCGGTTGGTGCCGGCTGAGCTTGGTGTCTTTGTCCCCAGCTCCTGTATTGGGGAAGGAAGGAAGGCAGGACAACCCCTGGCCCCTGGTTCAATCTTCTGCCCATTCCACACCCTTCTCGAGTCTATGGTCCTAGGCTCCATACCATTGCTCAGACCCCTTTTGTCCTACTGGAGAGATGTCTTCAGAGGAAGGCAGATCTCAGTATTTGAAACCACTCACTCCTCACCCCACCCCCATGACTTCTAGGATGCCTGCAGCCCCCTAAAGCTCTCCCTATCATGTCCTGCTTGTTCCCCTCGGCTCCATGCTCCTGCCACCTTGGCCCCTGCCAGTTCCATTCAGCTTCCTTTTCTCCAGGATCGCTGGCTTTGCACATGCTGTTCCCTCTGCCGGGAATGCCTTTCCATGCAGGTGGGGCTCATGGAGCTGGGCAGCTGTGTTGCTCTGTCTGTCCTGCTTCCTGTCCTGTGTTCAGATTTCCTTGTCTGAACCCACTGTGGTGACCATTTTCACCTCACGGGGGTCTTCTCAGGTGCAAGGACTGTGAGAAGGGATACTGGTGTACCTGGGCCTAGGGCTCTAAGGGCAGCCTCTGGACACAGCAAGGAGAAAGCTGGGCCATCATGTTCTGCTCACCCCCACCCAGTGGAAATGGCCTGAGGGCCCACACCCTATTTGAGGTGCCCAGCTGTGCCTCAGAACATACTGTGGGCAGATGTGGTGGGTCCTACAGGCTGCGTGGGGGTGGGGCTCCTTGGGGGAGTCATCAGCCTTTAATTAAAGTCCCTAAATTGCTTCCCCAGCTGCTTTGTGGGTTTTCCATGTTGGAATGTTCCAGATGGAGTGAGAAGTGCTGATTCAATTACCTTCTTCCTGTCTTGACCAGTGGAGGAGAAGTAGCCTGGGATCCTTTCAATAGACCTCAGCTAGACAGGGATGGGGTGGGAGGGGGCTCCCCACAGGGGGCTCCCCACAGCCCTGGATCCAGGAAGGGGCTTGGAGAAGCTGGGAGAAAAGCACTGGAAAGGCCGCCTTACCCTGTTTCAGCCTCCTGGCCACACCTGGTCCAGATAGTGGGTGCTGGGTGGGGTCAGTGTTCTTGCTCTTGGATCCACCCTCCTCACTGCCCAGATGTCCTTTCCTCACAGGAAGCCTCATCATAGGAGGAGACAGAAAGTGCTGGTATCTTGCTCATCCTTCTTCTTGTGTATCACTACCTTGTTGGTCTGCCAAACCTTGGGGTGGGGTGAAGGCAGGATCTGGGAGTTCTTTAAGCACAGTAGGGCTATACCTGCTGACCCTGTGCAGGCAGGCCTCAGGCTTCTGGTTCTGGCTGGGTGGCCTCTTGGCCCAGGGCTAGGTTGGCTTCCTGTGGTCTCAGTGGGTAGGAGTGAAGGATCGGAGGAAGGTGGCCCTTGGCTTGCTGCTCCTTTTCCAGGCTCCTGAGGGAGCTATGCAGTGAAGGGATAAGAGAGGGAAGGGGGAACTGGATCTGGTACCTCTGGATTGCCTAGGACAGCACTTGAGTCTCTGCACCTTAGGATTAAGGTTGCCTTGGGGAAAGGCCTTATAATCTTCCTGGTCCATAATATGGTTATTCTCCATGAGGCTTGTGATGGACAGATCTGGGTTCGGGACCATCCTCGAACTATTGGTGGGGAATAGGCCACAGGTCTGAGATGAGCCTGAGGGACTTCAAATGAGCAGAATCCTCTTGTAGCTCCAAATCCACTAGGCCTGAGCCAGCCTTCCCTGGGCTCCTTGCTGGTTTGTAGCTTCCAAGGGGTCTTTGCATCACTTCAAGTCAGCTGAGGACAGGTGAGGGACATTGTGAAGGCTTTCATCCAGACAGCTACCTGGGACATTTTCATTCTGCGACATGCAGGTGTTCCTGTGGAATCTATATAGGTGGAACTCAGAGGGCAAAAGAGACAGCTCAGTGGTTAAAGTGCCTGCTTATGGGGCGTTCAGGTCATCCTGGGCTAGAGTAAGACCCTGTCTTGGAAAAAATTAATAATCTTCCTCAATGACCTTGGTTTCTCCAGGGTCATCACTCAGTAAGTTCTAGTTGGTGTGTGACCCGGATCTCCTGCCAGCAAGTCTAGGTGCTTCACAGCTGTTCTGAGAAAAAAACAATCTACAGGCAGCTTTCTTTAAGTCAGAAAATAAAAAGTCTTGCCAAGAACCAGAGTATCAAAAGTTTCAGAATGTTTTGGGAATCATGTGCTCATCCCAGCAGCTCAGTGGGGCCACTGGGCCCCAGCACAGCTTCCGTACCCCCACTTTCAGCACCAGAAGCCCTGTGACCCTCTCCCCAGAGCCCAAGGCCTCAGCTTACCTTCTTCCTCCTATCTGCTGTAGCGCCTCGCTCAGAATCCTCCTCTCAGGTGAGTTCAGCCCACTAGGCTTCCCTGAGCAACTCCACCGAAGCTCTGTGACCAGTGGGCACCTTCCCTGCCTCCCTCCTCTGCAACAATGATACATCCATCTGGGCTTTCTCTGGGCCACTATGAACCTAAAGAGTAAGCCAGGCGTGGTGGCGCACGCCTTTAATCCCAGCACTCGGGAGGCAGAGGTGGGAGGATTGCCTTGAGTTCAAGGCCACCCTGAGACTACATAGTGAATTCCAGGTCAGTCTGGACTAGAGCGAGACCCTACCTCGAAAAATCAAAAAAAAAAAAAAAAAAAAAAAGAGCAAAGACAAGGAGAAGGGTGCTGGCTGTAGAGGCTTCCCCGGAGATGGTGGCACCCCACTGTATCAGCGCTTCATTTTAGGACAAGATGTAGTGACAAGAACTTGATTGAGTTTTCCTCTTAAAACAATCAAAGAATAAGACCAAGTGTATGAAACTTTGGATACAGCCCCACCCAGCACAGGAGAGTGGCCCTGGAGAGATGGGAAGTAATCAAGAAACATCCACTCCAACTGACTGCATGGTGGGGGGTGCTGGTAGAAACTGTGGCAAAGCAAGCAGACTCCCTGTGATAAAGAGACAGAGCTGGGCATTCAGGAAGACCAAGGCAGCTAAACTTTGAGGATGGAATACTAGAGAAGACAAGTCAGGGCTGGGGAGATGGCCCAGCAGTTAAAGGCACTTGCTTGCAAAGCCTGCAGTTCCGTTCAGTTACCCAGTGCCCACATAAAGCAGACACACAGAAGAATGTCACATAAAATGGAGTTCATTTGCAGTGTCAAGAGGCCCTGGCATACCCATATTCTCTCTCTCTAATAAATGAATAAAAATAATTTTAAGTCACACATGAGGACCGGGGAGATGGCTCAGTGGTTAAAGGCACTAGCTTATGAAGCCTGCCAGCCAGGGTTTAATTCCCCAGTACCCAGGTAGAACCAGATGCACAAAGTGGTGTATATGTCTGCAGTTCATTCGCAGCAGCAGGAGGCCCTGGTGTGCTCATTCTTCCTCACTTTCATTCTTTCTCTCTCTGTTCACAAATAAATGAATATATTTTTTAAGTCACACATGGAATCCCTGAGACCTGGTAGAGGGTTTCCCAAATCTTCAGTTGAGGATAGCTGGGGGCAGGAATGGGAAGAAATGGTCTGACACAAAAGAACCATGTGGAACTACCCTCAGAGCCTACATGAGGTAGGAAAAGTTCCTTCCTAGCCCCAAACAGAGGGGGAATCAGGAGTGAGAGAGAACAATATTGGTACACAGGAAGCAGAATAAGTAAGCACAGAACCCAAGAGCTGGACAGAGGCATGGAAGGATTAGGCTGCAGGAGTGGGGGACTTCCTGCAGGAAGTGGTCCTGGCATGGGCCCTGCTGATTGGACAGATGGTTCTTGACTGCCCACAACTATTCCCAGGGTTGCCTTACCTCACCCTACAGCTTTCACTCTCTGGCCTCAGAAGCCAGCCAATTTGTGAGAAACCTAGAAAGTCCTGAAAAAGCAAACACTCGCAGGCTGGAGAGATGGCTAAGTGGTTAAGGTGCTTGCCTGCTTGCCTACAAAGCCTAACAATCCGGGTTTGATTCCCCAGTACCCACACAAAGCTGGATGTACAAAGTGGTGCATATGTCTGAAGTTCATTTGCAGGGGTTAGAGGAGGCTCTGGTGTGCCCATTCTCTCTCTCTCTCTCTCTCTCTCTCTCTCTCTCTCTCTCTCTCTTCTCTTCTCTTTGTTTGACTGTTGCATTCGTGACCTCACCCATATTGAGCCCATCAACATTCCATCATGGAAGATGGATGATGAAAGGCACGAGGCCACCATTTCTCCTGAGGAGTTACTGGTAGTAAGTGGTTGCTAGGGATGGGGAACATTTTCTGCAGTAGTGTAGCCACTAAGGAATTGCATGTGCTCTGATAAGTAATCCTCCACCTAATCTCATGTAGACAATCCTAATTAGATTTAGTGGATCACACAAATAAAACAAGAAAAAGCAGCTCTTTGATCCTAGCACTTGGGAGGCAGAGATACGAGGATATCTGTGAGTTTAAGGGCACCCCGAGACTACATAGTGAATTCCAAGTCATCCTGGGCTAAAAAAAAAAAGGCATCAAAATAGAAGAGGGACTAGCTGGGAAGCTGGACATGGTGGCGTACCTTTTGTCCCAACCATCAGGGGCTGAGGTAGGAGGATTGTCATGAGTTCCAGGCCAGCCTGCGGCTACAGAGTGAGTTCCAGGGTAGCCTGGGCTAGAATGAGACCATGCCTTGAAAACAAAAACAAAAACAGAAAAAAAAAAACCAAAAATGAAAACAACTAAAAAAAACAAACAAAAAACAAAAACAAAAACACGGGGCATGGTGGCACATGCCTTTAATCCCAGCACTCCGGAGGCAGAGGTAGGAGGATCGCCGTGAGTTCAAGGCCACCCTGAGACTACATAGTGAATTCCAGGTCAGCCTGGACTAGAGCAAGACCCTACCTCGAAAAACAAAACAAAAACAAAAACAAAAAAACAACAACAACAACAAAAAAGAAAGTAGCCCAATGAGGCCACAAAGACTCTAAGGTACATGTGTCACCTGCAGGTTACCAAACCTCGATGATGTCCCTGCCCCAGAGCCTGTTGTCCAGGGACATTTGATTTCAGCTTTTCAGAAATGCTAAGGTCCATCTAATGTGATGGATCGCAACAGAGGCTTCTGGAAGGCAAGCTCCTGGCTTCAAGGCCGAGAATTCCTCTCATACTGCCTAATCTGAGCCACATTGTGTGTGCTCTTGGATAGAAGACCCCTAAGAAAAAAGCCAGTCAACCAAAACAGTTCATGCAAAACTATTGCCAGAAGCATTTCGCACACGAGCCTTCTGATTAAGGGGGAAAACGAGATCTTCAGTCGGGCAATGGAGAACAATTGGAGATCTTGTTCTCACTGTCTCTCTGCTCCCAGCACTCTGTGCTGGGGCCCCACATGGGAGGGAGAGCTGGCCTCACTGGACAGCCTCCCACAGTCAGATCCTATCATCTCTCTTCCGTCCTCCCAGGGAAGACAGGCTATCTGATGGGAAGCCAATCCTAGACAAATGCTTTGACTGCCTCAGGGAAAGCCTGTCCCCACGGGGAGCACAGCGGCTGCACAGCAGGGGGGTGCTCTGTCAACCACCTCATTTCTGGGGGAGAAGCATCCGGAGACTGTCTGGCCCCTGGCTACACTGTCTGGACTAGGGTTGGGAAGGGGGGCCTGGTGCAGGGGTGACAGAGGGTGCTCTTAGGTTTCATCACTGGCTGGTCCTGTGGGGGTGGCAGAGAGGAGACATACAGGGCTAGGAGTGTGGTAGGCAATACACAGGGGACTCAAAGTCAGACACTGATTCTTAAGGAATTTACTAGCTCCTGGTGGCATGCTCAGAGTCCAGAAAGAGAGGGAAGGAGATCTTATGATTGGTGATGATGATGGTGATGATGACCTTCCCCATCCCAAGATCACATGCAGCAGGGGCAGAATCACATAGAGCTGGATGGGAGGTGCAGGAGGGAGCAGCTGAGATCTCAAGTGAGGATACAGTTAGCCTCCTCACCTTCTCCTGTGAAGAAACATCAATAGGCACAATCTTGAGGGTCTCTTGCAGGTAGTCACAGCTGCTCCTGGTGAACATGGCATTGGTGGGGATGCTTGGAGCACAGCACTGTACATCCGTGATGATGGTGGTAGTGGTGATGGTCACATCTGATGTTCCCCAGAGCCTTACTCTGTATTCTGCTTGTGAGGTTTACTCAGAATGTGTTTAGAATGCTTGGTACCATACTGGCATGGACAACTGCTCAACTGTTATTATTTGTCAAGTAGCTGTCCCATTGCCCTCATTTACAGATAAATAAATCGAGGCTGAGAAGCGGTCATGTTCTCAGGAACTGGCACACTCAGGTTCATCTGCTCACAGACTGTGCTGCAGTATGGGGGCCTCTTGTGGCGCAAAGGGAGGGAATGCTCCTGCTGGCAAATCCTCTCATGGGCAGCTGCAGGAGGCAGAACACCTGAGACCTCTGGCACATATCCTGAGAAATGCCCTGTCTGTGATGTGGGCTGGTATTGTGATGGTGCTGATGATCATACAGAGGATTGTTGCATTTGTCAGATGTCAGTCATGTGATTTGGTTGCTACTCATGGACTTCCGGTTTATTCTAATGGAGGGTATCCTGGATGGGCCTGATTGATGAGGGGTGCTTTTTCAAGGGGGGCTCCTTTGGGGAAGTGAAAACATTCTAGACAGATGGAGGCACAGTCTGGCTTTTATTAAATATCATAAGCTTAGTATTAATCCTTTTTTATTTTTAGAGGTAGGGTCTCACTCTAGCCCAGGCTGACCTGGAATTCACTATGTAGACTCAGGCTGCCCTCAAACTAACAGCAATCCTTCTATTGTTGCTGTCCAAGTTCTGGGACTAAAGGTGTACACCACCACGCCTGGCTAATAAAAATATTTTTATATATAAGTAAATGATCATATTACTAGGGGGTGCAATAGCCCAAGTGGGGTCAGGGAAAGGGATTGAGGAAAGGAAGGGTGGGAGGAGGGTTAGCCAAAATTTAAGAGGGTTAGAATAAGCCACATAGAAACCTACTTCTTTGGATAATGGCATACCCAGAAGCTAGAAAAATTTCAGTGCCAGGATGGGATACCTTCCAGTGAGTTGTTGTCCAGGGAGGATTCTGGACAACATTACAGGCCATTGCCCCCAAAACATTACAGGCCATTGCCAAGGCTCTTGGATGCCCACCAGAACGAGATGATAAGACCCTATTACTGAAGACCATGCAGCCTTGGGTTGCAGGTCACTGAGAAATCAAGCTGGAGCTGAGCTGGAAACCTCCCTGTTAACCAGTTGACAGAAAGCTGGAAAAAGCTATGTGGCTGCATGCAGCCCTATGGGAGAGAGGAGTCATCAATGGTAGTAAACAGCAGTGGACCTTGCAAGCCTTAGGATTTGCTAGCCATGCCAAATGTGCCAACTGGTACAATAGTGGCACATCTGTTATGGGGGAAACCAACCACTCTCTAATTGGATTGGAAACCCACTCCACGGGTGGGAATACATGCCTGGTACTGAAGACCTAGTCAAAAAGCCTATGGTAGCCAGGTGTGGTGGTGCATGCTTTTAATCTCAGCACTTGGAAGGCAGAGCTAGAAGGATTACTGTGAGTTTGAGGCCGCCTGAGACACTATAGTGAATTCCAGGTCAGCCTGGACTAGAGTGAGACCCTACCTTGAAAAAAGAGAAAAGCCTATAGTGGGGGAGGTCCTAGGGGAGTAACACTGCTGCTGTCTGGCTAAATGCATATATTATGCCCACCAAACTGCCTTATGAGAACTTTTTTCTGAACTATTTTTATTTATTTGCAAGCAGAGAGAGAAATGAGAGAGAGAGAGAGAGAGAGAGAGAGAGAGAGAGAGAGAGAGAGAGAGAGAGAGAGAGAGAGAGAGTCAGAGAGAGCATGGGTGTACCAGGGACCCTGGCCTGTGCAAATGAACTCCAGACACATGCACATCAGGCTTTATGTGGGTACTGGGGAATCAAACTCGGGTTGTTAGGTTTTGCTTAACCACTGAGCCATCTATCCAGCCCATGAGCACTTTAAAAAATGTGCATACTCATACATTAATGCTATTCTCACTCTTGGCTAGAGAAGCTTCTCTTTAGATGGCGGTGAACACTGGGATAAGTAGAAAGACACCATAGTGCTGAGAAGAAATGACAGTGGAGTGTTCAGGACATCTCTATCACACTTCCCGAGGCTCAGGGTCTA
>PVHP010026630.1:0-24500 GCA_004024765.1 Zapus hudsonius | reverse complement strand
AAAAAAAAAAAAAACAAAAAAATGGCCAAAGAAAGTACATTCAAATCACTGTTGTGGTACAGGAAGAAATAGAGACTTTTGATTTGTTGTTTTTTTTTTAATGAGCAATCATTATTGTCCATTGAGATATGTATTCCAAGGAATAGCGTCTCAAGCATTTATTTCATTCACTCACATGGGAGTAATTGGCGACCTAAATAGAATCAATTAAAGTGGATGAGTTGTAAAAGTCTCTCTGTTGGGTAGAAGGAATGTCGCTCATTCACGATAATGAGAATATGTATACTTCTTTACACATACATGTGATGATAATTTGTTAGCAAATGTTTAAACATGAGAATACACAGGAACATTATCAGTCTATTTTACACCAAAATATGTAGGTATGTAAGCATAAAATTTGAAATGATGGTAGAAACAAAACATAAACTTTGGCAAACATACCTCTAAGAACATTATTCTTACTGTGGCCCCTCTTCAAGAAAGAAAAGAAAATCCTATATAAAGTGAGTTTATATTTCCATGTAATTGAATTAGTAGAGATGTATTTCAAAGAGAGTCAACTTTATTTTCAAGATTATTTTTATAAGTATGTTGAAATGTCTTTGGTATTAAAGGAATATAGCCACATAAAAATCCAAAACACAACTTTCCCAATATCAAACAAATTTAACCTTTGAGCAGCTGGAGAGATAGATCAGTGGTAAGTTCCTGCTTGTAAAACCTAAGGATGGCATTTTATTCCCCAGTACACTCATGAAATCCAGATGCACAAGTTGGCGATGTATCTGGAGTTCATGTCCAGCAGCTGGAGGCTCTCATGGCCAATTATTTTTTCTCTTTCTCCCTTTCTCTAGCTACCTCTCTCTCAAATAAATAAATAAAATATTTCTAAAAATAAATGTTTGAGAGTAAGGGTTCATTTTCATAAGTTTAAGGCAATAAAGATAGAATGTGTTAAGAAAATTATGTTCAAATTTTTAACATAATTCAGGATTTCTAAACAATGTACAGGTATGTGTTGTTTTGGGCTTAGATTAAAGCTGATGAATATATCAATAGCTATAAAATTTTAAATATTTTTAAAATAATTATGTTTAGTTAGGCTTTATTATATGCCATAGGAATTCAAGCATGAAACTATTGTTTAGTGTGGATATGTGGTTTCAAATATAAATATGCTTGGTTTGTATTGACAGTGATTACATTTTAAAAAACTTATTGTGTTATTCATATTGATTATGTAGAATGATGTGTAGATAAAATTAAAAATGTAGGTAGATACATGATTTAGAGCTGCAAATTAAAAATGGTTTTACATAATAGGACAAAGAAACTTTCATAAAGTACATAGAGCATGTCTTTTCTGTAAATTTTCTAAGTTATTTCTCTAATTTCTCAGTTTCCCAACACACCTGATGAAATTCTGAGTTGAAACAGAATTGTAACCTTTTATATTTTGAAAGATTAAATTTTACTGTAGCAATCATATGTAACAAATGCAGTATGAATTTGGGTATAATGTCATGCTTATACTTTATTATTAAAATTTTTCCTTATGGTTTGGCCACATACTTTTTTATAGTATATTGAAAGTTGTTACGGATATTAATCATAAATATTTAGAACAAATATCAACATTGCATTTTGTTCATAGTAGTGAATGTATAATATCCTAGGTGTTAATAAATAGAGTTTCTAAAATAGTTCAATTATTTTTTTCATCCTATTCTAGAATCTGAAATATAGGGAAGACCAGCTGCTTTCATGGTTCTGGCTTAATAGAACCAACTCTTCAATAACGTTTCACTGCAAATAATTTACACAAGTACCAGCATGTTCCCTAAGGCCTCCATTACTGTGATTGACAGACAATAGGTAGAAAGCTGGTGAATATTCCATCATAGTATATGGAATACTGCTCCTGTATTGCTGATTTTGGAGTGGGGACAGGTGCAAGTTAAGTTAGCCTACAAAGAGGACAAATTTCTTTGTATTTCTCAGTACTGTCCCCATATCTTTTTCAAAGTTCTATGTAAGGAGCTCATGTGACAAGGTATAATCTTGCCTCCACTAATTTGGATTAGATTTCACTTGAGCCAGGCATTACTTTTACATGGTGCTGCAAATGAGGACTAATATTACTGTTACTTTAACCTGTAGGATTTATTATCAAATCAACCCAAACATATTTTCAGAGAAAAAGAAGGAAAATGAAGTAAAAGCAACAGAAGGTTTGCTCTTATTTACCAAGTACTTTTGATTTCATATGCTACAACTATCAGGTGAACAACCACTGATTAAAATGGAAAAATATATGTGATATTAGCATCTTCTTTTACATGGATACGCTGCTTTGATAAATCTTCCTATAAAGAGATCCATTATTCAGTGGGAGCTTAGGCCATGGTACATCTTTAATTACCTTATGTCCATTCTTACAGATCTACAAAAATATTAAATGCATTCCCATGACTATCATTTCTTTAAGTTTATTTCTGTAGCGATATTCATGTAGCCATTAAGAATGTTGTAGTTTTAAGCTTTTAAACAACATTTTCTCATTTCAAAATTATAGATGATGACATTTTAAAAGAAGTGATGTGGATAGTAAATACATATTTTGATACTATAAAAATATCGTGATGAGTATTTTCACTTTGATTCCCATTTGGTCTACTAATATGAAATATGTTTTTTGTCACTTATAAACATTCCCAAGGGAAACAACGTAAAAGGAAGAAAAATTAATTTTGGCTCACATTTTCAGTGGTTTAGTTCCTAGCTGGCTGGTCCTGTTAATATATCAGTATGTGGTAGAGGAGGCTGCTTACTTCATGGCAGTTAGGGATCTGAGAGCGACAGAGACAAATCAGGAACAAAATGTATCCTTCAAGAGCATACACTCTGTCCCATCACAAACTCCTCCCAATAAGGATTGAATAATATCATTAAATTATTGACCTGCCAATAGGGTTAGCTACTTATTAGATCGGTAATTCAAGATGAATCAGTTACCTGAAGTTCCTCGCTGAAGCCCACATGGATCAAGCCTTCATCACAAAAATATCCAAACCAAACAATTGCTACTTCATTTATCACAGTTGACATAATCTGACGATGCATTACTGATGTTCTTTGTCTACACCTGCAGAGCTGGGCTTTGTGGTTTCTCATTGGTACCTGTTCTTCTATCATCTGGAACACTTACTGGCACTGTGCAGGCTCTCAATGAATAAATATTGATTTTATATTTATGAGAATTTCATTCATGAAGTTAGGAAATCATAAGCTATGTTAATTTAAACAATTATAATAAAATGTATACTTATAAATTCTTAGGCTCTGACATAAACATAATGACTCAAGAATTACAAAATGTTTCAAAAATATGGATACTTAAAAATATTGAAAATAATATTACATTTTTATTTTGAAATACCAGAATACCTTAAGAAGAATACCTTAAGAATATATATATATATAGAAATTATTACATCAAATGTAGACTCACTCCTCTAAAAGATAACAATATTGTAAAAAATAGTCTTCAGTTCAGGTTAAGATATTCCAATGCATTATTCTGAAGTGAAATATTTAAACCAGGCTTCAATCTCCTCAAAATAAAATAGCTATTAACTATTTCTTTGGGATTCAAGTGTGAAGTAATTATTCCCTTCTGATGTGAGAGGTTTTCCATATCTGCTGTGTGCAAGTCTAAAGCTTCACTTTTCCCCATTGCTTTTGTTGTTTGGTATGCTTTGCAGCCTCACTTACATTTCTACCCCTTTTGTTTACTTAAATTTCTGCAATTTTCTCCATATTGCCACATTTTCTTCTCATATCTTTGTGGGTAATAAAAGCATGTGCTTTGAAAAAGTAGCTGCCTTCTTTACATAAATTAATTTGCATATTATGTACTTCTGAGTCTCCCATGGTAACGTTCTCTTTCCTTTGAGATGTCAAGGGCACACACTATATTGTTGTTTGTTTATTTTATTATTCTTCAATTAAGAAGAGAGCTATGTATGCCAGTATTTGTTATGAACAGGCTTTAATAGGATTATTGGTGAGTGAATAAATTAAAATTCTAACTGGCTTAAGTGGAAAAGATCATTCATGGTCACATATTCAATTTGTCCAGTAGGAGAACATGTGTGGATGGATCCTAGGCATCACAGATATTGTCAGCTTGGTTTACTTGGCATGTCTTTGTGCAAGTTGACTGTTATGTGTGACAAGATGACTTTCCTCTGGTTTTCTCTCATTTTTGACTGGTTGGATGTTCACATGTTCTGGTTATCATGAAGCAATCGTTTTTTCCAAGGTATATTAGTACTTTGCTGAATCCTGAGTTTTTTATCTACTGCTATTGATGAAGAAATATGTTAGTTGTAATCACTACACTAATGGAGTTCTGGAGAGTTTTAAAATAATAGAAAATGGTGTGGATAGAGATGTTGGACCAAAACCCAGTTGTTCACTACATTCACGACATGCATTTTTCTTAATTTGCTTAGTATCTAGCAAAGCCAACAATCTTCTGACTGATTAGTTCAGAAAAATGTGTGCTACATGTGTGGTGAATAACTGTTTTTTGGTAAATCATACATATTTGCTTCTCTTAGTCCAATTAGTTGCTAAATTCAAATTCAAGCTGATTTAGAAAAAGCAATGAAAACTTTAAAGGTTTACTTCTAGTGCTAACTTGACAAATATATCTATTTTTAACTTGAGAAGTTCTTTTTTTTTTTAAATCTAAAGCTTTCATTTCCTCAGTTAAACATTTATTGCATCATCTATATTTTCTCTGAAATCCTAGCCTCAAGTTTTGGAGTAAGCCTTTGGGCTTTTCATCCAGCATTAATTTCACAGACAACATAGAAAGTTTTCAAAGCAGAACATATAATGTTCCTCCAAACACATTTCTAACTCAATAAAAATATTCCTCACACACTAGGCCCTGTTACTCTAATGACCAAAGACTTTTTTCAAAAACTTCCCTCCTTTCAATCCGTTTATTAGGAAGACTTGAATTAGATTCATATCAGTAATCATTTTAAACTTGCTTTGATAACAGCCTTAAGAATAGTACTGGTAAACTTTGGAAATTTTGAATTAAATTTGATAGCTCTTTCTCTAGATATCTCTGGTTCTCAAGTGAAAGATACGAGATCTTTCTAGCACAATATTATGGAATAGCATGAAAATTGAAACAGAATGAAATAGAAAGATCTGTATTGAAACAGGAAAAAAAGTTGGTGATAACTTTGGTATAGAATGAAGGGTGCACAGTATGAGTAGAAGACAAGCACTGGGAGATGTTACATGGCCAATAAAAAGTTCTTGTTTAAAATTGAAAAGAAACCAATTAGGTGTCATTTTGGTCACTTATTTCTTAGACAACCTGCCTGAAGTAATGATTGTTTTTTTGTTGTTTTGATTTTTATCACCCATATAAATCTCATTTGGTTAAAAATTTTAGTGCTCACTTTTATTTAAGTCATTAAACTATAATGCATGTGTGACAGTTAATATAGAACATTGAGCGGCATTTTAGCTTTTTTCCCCTTGAAATAATATATGTGGAAAACTAGTCACACCTGTTTTACTTAAAATTTTAGGAATATTTTAGAGCAACTATTGACTATGTGGAATTGAGGATATCTATGCAATGTGTAATCTGAATATTAATTACTTACATTTCTCTTGATGTATATACTTTATAATGCATTAGCTATTTTTATGATATAAATTAATGCAGCATTTTAATATTCATTAGTAATACTGGAATACTTATATTGTTTCTGCTACTCATGAAAGATTATTTGAGGTTTTTCTTATTTTAAGAAAGTTTATCCAACCTCTACAGTGCCATTAATTTTTGTCTAATAGCATTTTATTGAACCAAAGTAAAATTTATTAGAATATTTCCCTTGTAATAATGTTTCTCATTAAAATTACATTTTAGAATGAAAATCATGTAGACTCTGTATGAAAGCTCTCTTTTGCACTTTTTGTTTTCTTCACATTTCCTTGAAGTGTTTCATTATTTGTATGGAGATCCATTGTTCATAGAGTTCCAATAGTATAGAAGAGAGTAATAATGTAGATTCCTTCTTTGTTCTATGATGAAATAATTTCTCACAGCTCCAACATTCAAGTTGTAAAATGAAAAGTGCATCTGTCCAGGGATGAAATGTGCTATTTTGAACAAAGTAGGCATGTCGATGTGATCTGGAGCTTTGCTGCAAGGTGAAACATAAAATGTGAACTCATCACAAAGCAATTCTTATAAGAAGGACAAACTAAAAGGCAGTGGCAATGAGGCTTTTGATATTCTTGTCATCTTTAAATAAAACAGTTTCTAAAGAAACATTCAATTAGTCTGCAGTTTATTCTTTGATTATCTACTTAGTGATATTTTCAGTGTTTCATGCAATATCAGTGGACTCTATTATTACAAAAAATGTTAAGCAAAATAAGCAAAACTCAAATACATAAACATATTCTCTGACATATATAATCTAGATTTAAAAGAAGGGCAGGGCATCACAGTAGAAAAAGAATTATATTCTAAAAGGTAGGGTAAATGTAAGGGGGAAAGAGAGCGTTGTCAGGTGTGAATATAATTAAAGTACATCAGAAACGTGTTTGAAAATGTCATAATGAAATCTATTATTTTGTACTGTGCATAAACATTAACAGAAACGGGATACTATTCACATTAAGATCATATTATTTGGGCTGTGTGGATAGCTCTGTCTGTAAAGAGCATGTCTTACATTAGTGTGGACCTTAATCAAATCTGCAGTACCTATGTATATATGTGTCATGCGGCAGTATGTATTTACCTGTAATCCCAGTGTTAAGGAAGTGGAGACAGGTGAATCCGTGGACCATTGGTCTAGCCTGATAGGCAAGCTCCTGGGAAATCTCAGACCCTGTGGTGGGTGGATGATGTACCTGAGGAACGACACACAAGGTTTATTCTGGACGCAATATGTACATGGGTGCACATGCCTCTTCCCAAATGGCATATGTAAATGTATATAGACACAGCACATACACATGTGTGGTGCTAGGAAAAGTACAATGAGAGACTTCCAGTTAAGATGGCCCCCCTGGTAGCCACAGAGAAGCAGCCTGGTGTGGGGGAGCAGATAAGCCAAGAAATTCACCCTCCTTCTGTAAAGTGAAGGGGGGCAAGAAAGCTTCAACCTCAGCAGAGAAGTAGGAACCCCCAGAGCTTGTAGCAACCAGCCAGAATCTCTCCAGGCACGACTCCTGCTGAAAATCACCTGCAGCTACAACTCCCTGTGCCAGAATTGGTTATTTAGCACACTGAGCTGTTGGTCAGAGAGGCCTGAGAGGTCCCCAAAGTAGACAGTCTTTTGTCAAAGGACTTATTAACCTGCCCCTGGCAAAAGATAAGACCGTATATGTGAAGACACACAGGAATCTGATTCACAACATCAAGAGACCCAGCTGGAATCTGGAAGGAAGCCAGTTCCCAGATGGTCAGCCAGCATAGTGCAGGAAAGCACTATGGGAGCTGCCAGAGGAAATAGGCCAACGATGTTGACAGAAAGCAGGGGACACCGCTTTACCAAAGCAACCAGCATGACAAGATGTAGGTACACATCTGTGCAATAGTGGCACTCAACCTGTGTGGATAATCAAGGGCTCTGATTGGCTAAGAGATCTGCTTATTGGAAGAAACCCCTTAGCCAGAACTGGGGTCCAAGCTAAATTCCTATGGAGACCAAGAAGAACACCAAAAAGCTTCCATTAACCATGGGTCTAAAGAGAGGTTGCATTCACTATAATCTCACCAAATTAGCAATTCTTATCTCCTTTAACCTATGCTGACCCCACCCTCCACTGGAGAATCTGTTTTTATTTTTCAGAATGCAGGGAGAACTGTGGACAACCCAACTCTATCAGCAAGACCAGAAATGATTGCTGACTCCCTGGCAGGAGATGAACCACCCCAGTGGAAACCACAGAGGAAGTAGAAGGAGCAAGAATACTGCTTCCATAGCGAGCCCACCAACCTGTGATGGAGACAGACACCGAGGACACTCAAATGTTCTAAAACAGAAGTCCAGATGCAACTAAGACCTCAAGACTAAAACAGACTTAAAACTCACGCACCATGGCTCAGGGTACTTTGTGGAAGAGGGGGCAGAAAGATTGTAAGAGCCATGTAGAGGAGCTCTCCTGAGGCATTGTTCCCCAGCCCACAACACTACTGTCATCTGCTGGCACAACTCATAGGCCTGTATCTTTAAGCTTGGAATACACCCTGTCTTCCCATAAACTGTGTCTGGTTTGGATGTTTGTCCCAGCATTGTGGAAATGTCTCCTACAAAGGCATTCCATTCCACAGAGCATTCCAGCAACCCCAATGAGGGGGTCCTCGATGGAGTAGAGACAGGGAGGAGGTAATGGGGTACCAAGAGATGAATTGTACATACAAAGTTTCTACTTCTGAAAAAATAAATTAATTAAAAAATTATGACAAAAATGCAATGATATCTATGTATGAATATATTTTATATTGTATATGTATTAGATATTATAGTACAATCCATTATTTTATTTCATTTTATTTTTTCAGGAAGAAAAATTGTATTGTGAAATTGTAAGAACTAAGACATCTGAAAATTTCCTTTGTAAAGCTTCAAATTAAGAAAAAACAACTCTTCGAAAGCTACACTCCTTTTGAATAGTTATTTTTATTTTCTTTATGACAATTTCATATTGGTATATAATGTAATTTGATTTTCACTCTACCTATTGTTACCCTCTCTTATCCCCTGGCTTTTTGTGACCCAGTGAATTTTATTAGGGTTTCTTGCAGGAATATGGATAGTGGGTGTGTTGGTTATTTTTCTGGATCATGAACAATTTGTCAGGAACTAAACCCCTGAAGAACATATCCTCCTCTCTCTCAATAAGCACTAACTGACTACCGCTCTTTCAGGAGGGTAGGGCCTCAAAATCTCCACACTCCAGTCTATGATGGAGTTTTGACTGGATCAATTTTGTGCAGGAAATCCCAGCTGCTGTGAGTTCCTGAGTGATGGAATCATTTTGTCTCCAGAGATCACATTCCACAGCGATCTTTCCCATATTCTTCTGGCTATTTGACTCTTTATACCGTCTTTTCCATAATGTTCCTTGAGAGTTGTGGAAGGTGATATAGATCATCCATTTAGGGGTGATCACACAATAGTCACTTTGGCCAAATGTAAGTCTGCATCAACCACTGTCCAGTGCATAAAAAAGAGGTCTTTGATAAAGGCAAGAAGCAACACTAATCTATATGTATAAGCATAAATATTAGAAGGCTGTGGTAGTTTGAATGCATGCCCCCCCCATTGACTCAGGTGCTAAAATTAAACATATAACTTGGGGATGGATCTGAATTCCAGCCCAAAGGTGTACAGAGCAGTCTGGGCCCTAGGTATCCTGGTTGCTCTGGGTCTGTGATTGCTCCTTTTGGTTTCTGCTGTGGCAGTTGTTTCTCTTTGCTTGGATGTATGGAAGCAGCATCTTCACCACTGATGGAACATCCTCCTGTATCTTTAAGCTTGGAATACACCCTGTCTTCCCATAAACTGTTTCTGGTTTGGATGCTTGTCCCAGCATTGTGGAAATGTCTCCTACAAAGGCAGTTTGAAGACATGCACATAAATAGCTTCCATGGTAGAATCTATGTCTTCTCCAGCCATGAGCTTTTGCCCAGGTGTGCAACAGCAAGCGTGAATTCCCCCCCTGTGGATGAAGCCTCACATCCAACCACAAAGCAGTTGGTTACCTCATCAATAGCCATGGCATTGCTACAAATGTGGACATGACATGCTAGTGTGACAGTATGCGTGGTCCTAAGCTTGGAAAGTCTGTTGAAGAGTTTTCTTCCACATTAGGCTGCACAGTGTTGCTACAAGGAAAGTTGTTATAGATCAGTGTTCCAGTTTGTGTTTTCTATCCTTGAGGCTTGTGGAATCTTTTGAAATAAGGACACATTACATAGTTTTGGTGGGCAATCAAGAGCAATGACAGCAATCAAAATCGTTTTACAGCCACTGTAGCCTTTTTGACCAATAAGTTATAGAAAGTATCTCACCCTTAACACTGAGATTTTTTTTCAATAATACGTGGTGTGGTGGAAATTTTAATCAAACTAAATGCCCTCTCTCCTTTCCATGAACAGTGTTTTGCAAGCACCTCAGATTCCAAGGTAAACAGAATGTAAAAATCTCATTCTTATCATGACTCAGTAAAACTGTATCACTGTCCTGTCCTGAGTAGGTCAGATATCTTGCAAGACCAAAGCATGCATATACCCATCCCCTCTGAGCTAACAGCTTCTGCAGGCTGCTTATCACTTCCTGCCCATGCTTCCAGCCACCCTGCCCAGAAGTTTAACCCACTGATAGTGCAAAGAATTAAAGATGATATCAGACTGTCTGCCATACTGTTTATAAAACTCTGGGTTAGTAGAGCTCAGCACTCAAGCTTTCTATAATATTCCCTTGAGACCATGTCAACATGAATACATTTTATAATTCTCCTTTCTATCTCTGGTGCCAGGCTCTGCTTGACTCAGTTTCCCATAACTGGATTTTGGGAGTAGCTATATCTACCTATGTAGAGTACCTTCATTAAACTCTTTATATATATAAATTAGCATAGAATGAAGTAGGTTTCCATTTGGCTCTTTCATACATCCTTAGTTTTTTTTTAAACATTTTTGCCACACCCTCCTTCCTCATGCCCTGGTCTCTGCTTACACCTTCCTTCCCCACTATTCTCCCCCTCATCTTTAATTATCACATGTCTTATATTATCCTCCCCACCAATTCGAACCACTTACCCCTATCCCCCATGCTTGGTGTTTCCTTTCTAGCTTTCTGGCCTCTATAGACACTTAAACACACATATCAAAAAAAATTGAATCCAGTAATACCCCCTCAGAAGCAGCCTGGAGAACAAATATTGTAAAGGAGAAAGGTTGGTAGCTGAATCAGAGATGGCTACTCAGCAGCTGTCCTGGGAGCAGAGGAGGTAGTCAGGAAAGAATAAAGTTTGGGGATTAATTGCAATTTAGGATGTTGTAAAAAAGCCAGAGAGAGCTGTGGTGGGGGAGACTGTCCAGAGGCATGGCACCCATCAGTAACAACACACTTGGGCCAGGAGACCGGGCTGAGTACTAGGATACCCAGGATCCCTTGCCACAAGGACTAATACAGACAGCCCATGGAGGAGGATATCCAACTGATCAGGGATGGGGAGGGGGGAAATTGGGGAATTCGGGATAACAACGCATTGTTTGCCCACTAAATAATGTAACTCATTATGTACAATAAATATATATTTTAAAAAAAGGAAAAAAAAGCCAGAGAGAAACCCACTAACTAAAAAAAAAATTCAAGTAAAAGGAAAAGAGAAGCTATTTAGAGAAGAAACTGCTTATGAAGGTAAATAATGCCACTCCCAGGAGCCATAAGTTGTCACAGAAAAACTCCAGTGTCTGGAAGTGACACATCCCAGTGAATTGCTAATCATGGAGACCCCGAGGCACCGCAAACAATACAGGCTATTGCAGAAGTTCTTGAATGTCCACAAGAACTAGATGGTGAGGCACTTTTGATGACACGGCATGTGATGGTAGCAGGACAATGAAAATCAAGCTGTAAACAAGCCCCGAAGCCTCCTCCTCCCTGGCTAGCTGAGGAACTGCCAGGAAGTGCTAGTCAGGCTACTAGGGGAGATCAGTCAGTGTCAGGCTTTAGGAAACTGCAAAGCAACCTTGCATGCTGAATTCCTGACTCGCCAGCCACAGCCGTGATGTGCCCACTGGTGCAATAGTGGCATTACAGCTATGGAGAGAACCAGCCACTTCCTGATTGGATCTGAAACCTGCTCTATGGAAGAGAATGTAGGCCTGGTATTGAAAATCTAGCCCCAAATCTATGCATACAAAACTTCTAGAGAGGAAGCTACTACTGTTGACTAAGTATATGGATATACTGCAATCATCAAATTGCACCCTAAGTATTTAAATTATTTTATATTATTATGTGAAATATTAACTATAGTTAAATTATGCTTAGGCCAATACTGATTGGTTTAGAGAAGCTTCATTTTGCAGATGGTGGTGCCTAGAAAGGACGGAGACTTAAAATTACCCAAAGTGCTGATAACAAGTGCAGTCTGAGTGTCCAGTGTTAATTCAAACATCTCTAGCTTGCCCACCAAGGCTCAGTGAACATTGCAGAACAGGTGGTAAGAATATAACAACAAGAAGATGGAGTAAGCACTTGGGGACCTTATCTTCTGGACACAAAGTGACTATTACATTCTGACATCATAGCTACCATTGGTACCTACATAAGTCCTCCACTAAAATGAGTTATTCAATATTTAACCTGCATGATGGAAAGGGGCAAAAAAAAAATCCTAGTCATCAAAATAGAAGAGGGTCTTGTTTTACTAAAGTTCCATGAAGGAGGATGGACGAGTAAGGGGACAACAGAAGGCACGGAAGGGAATTATGATCATGTTACATTATCTTTATATGTGAAAATTATCAATAAGAATTTTGGAGCTAGAAGCCACAAATGACAGAGCACATCATGCTTTTCTTTTTAGGCCCAGGTTACCTCAATTTGTATAACCTTTCCCTGTTCTATCCATTTTCCTGCAAATCTCAGTTTTATTTTTTCACAGCTAACTAAAATGTTGTGCATTTGTGTCACATATTGATTATACAGTCATCGATTGATGGACATGTAAGCTCATTCCATTTCCCAGCTATTGTTAGTGGAGCAGCAGAAAACATGTATTACAAGTACCTCTGTACGAGAGTGTAGTGTCCCTTGAGCACCGGCCCAGGAATGGATTCATTACATATTTTGATTTGTAATATCTACATTTAAATTTTTAAATTTTTATATGTTGTATTAAATGTATACCACTCCATGATTCTAATGAACTGTGTTCCAAGCAGTGACATAAGCCAAGTAACTTAATGTTTCCACATTTCTATTTTATTGTTATTGACATAATCTAAGGTATAAAGAAACACATCAAAAACATGGCCTGTGGAGAAAATAAACATATAAGCCAAATGTCCTGGTGTTTTCCTGAACTATTTGCAATGGTCAAAGACTGGTTCCTTGTGTGTTGATATGAAGGAGGGCTGTCTTTCTATATTGCATTCTAAAGTGTGCTTTTATTATAATGCTTTTAGTAGATTTAGAAACATTTTAACCCTTTGCTAGTGCTAAGTTAAAAGTATAATATTAAATTAAGAAACAAAAGAGCAAACAAAACCGAGTTATATTTTGTCTAAGTCCTTTGTAGCTTAAAGTTCTAAAATGAACATGTTAAAGATAGTTGGAAATGACATCAGCCCTGGAAAGCCCTGCTGCTGTTTCTCCCACAATTACACCTGCTCACTAAACAGCTGCTAGAGAGAGTGAATTGAGTGGTTACACAAAATGAATTTTGGAAATAGCCTTGATCCTCCCAAATAAAGTTAGTGCATCCAGATTTGGAAATTGACAGCAGTAATAGTCCCCAACCAAAGCTAGAGCTTAGTCCTGTTATACTTATTAAAAAGCCTATTCATACAAATTAAATCCACTCCATATCCCAGCCTCTGATGACAGCTCCATTTTTTTTCTTGTCTGGTTTGAATTACCTCAACTCTGTACCCAGAAAGAATTTATCCTTCGCCAGAGACTTCTCCGAGCCTATAATAAATTCACATGGGTTGCCCCATCCAAGCAGGGAATTTGCATTATTATTTCATTATGAGTAGGAAAGAAAGTGGATTAGATCTTTTCCAGCATCAGCAAGGCCTCCTTCAACCTAAACACATGATTAAAGCTGCCATTTATGACGATAGCTGTCAAAGAAAACTAATTGTAAACTGAGAGCTGGGGATGAATATGGCTTTTGTGATTAAACCATTTCTCTCCTATTTATCATAGAACTAACTGCAGACTTTACTACTGTTTGCATTTAGTTCTTTGGTTACTATCAGCCTACTTATGCAAATGGAAATCGATATGTATTCTGAAATTGAAGGCTTCTGGTAGGCTTAAGTTCAATCATGCTTTGGAATGTGTGTTTGACTTTCTTTTTCCTTTTGGAGTTTGTGGAGTGAAGTGGAACAAACGCCTACAACACCAAACTTTGCATTAATTATAAATTCTGAAGCCACTGCCTATAATCAACTTGACACATGTGTTATTTGAACTACTTCTCAAAATAAATTTTAAAACGCATGTATCCTTTTTATCTGTGCACACATGTCTGCATGTACTAAAGCCTTCAGAACCAGTAAACAATCATTTAATCATTTCACATGCTGTGTGAGTATGTGAACACCTATGTGAAAGGAAAAAATGCAACTGTTTCTTTGAAAATACAAAAAAATATTTATACTGTATGTGAACCATATAGATTCATAATGAGCTACAACATATATTTGAATACATGTGTGAGTTCAAACTAATATGTATAAAAATCACAAGTAGCAGAAAATATTTTTTATTACTTTAAACTTTGACATAATTAAGTGACCTATCAAAGAGGAAAGTAAATGGTGAGTTTGAGTTGAATGGTCTCAAACTCACCATTTAGAGCCCTAACGCAACCTCTAAGGAAGTGAGATGATGAGCAAAAGAGCTATTCCCACAGCAAGGCAGATAACCTGGGGAAGGACAATAGAGGCACCAAGGCTGTCTTTCTATATTGCTTCATATCAGTACACAAGTAACTAGTCTTTGACCATTACAAATAGTTCAGAAAAACACCAGGTCATTTGGCTTAGATGTTTATTTTCTCCACAGGCCATGTGACAGTTTTGATGTGTTTCTTTAATTACCTTAGATTATGTCAATAACACTGAAATTGAAATGTGGAAACATTAAGTTACTTGGCTTATTCATTACTTGGAACACAGTTCATTAGAATCGTGGAGTGGTATACATTTAACATAACATATAAAATTGTCCAAAATACAAATCTACAGACTCTTAAAAACCTAATAACTATGCAAAATCTAAACTCACCCACTATGACTCAGGGAAATTTGTGGAAGAGGTGGGGAAAGAATGTAAGAGTCATGGGGGGAGAATAATTAATACATAAGAGGGAATGTCATCATGGATTCAATGGCTTTATCTAAGCACCTATGATACTGAACATGTTGTTGTGTTAATACTTGTAATTTTAAGCCAATAAAAACATTTAAAAAAGAGGAAAGTAAATTTTTGTTCTAGTATCATATTTTATAACTCAGTAAATAGTTTCATTAAATCATGCAATATAGTAATAATAATAAGATAAATAATATAATGTAATAGGATGTTTTAGGTATCATACACTAGAAAATGTTGTTTTAATGGTTATTAAATTATTGTATGAATAGGCAAACCTGTTTCTTAACTACACTGTCACCTCATCTTGAGAAAAGAAGTATTCATTTTGAAATGCAACATGACAGAGGAGATGGGAATAGTTACTGAGAAGGTTAAATTCATTTAGAAATATCAGAAATATCATATACTGTCACCTGTAAGGGTCAATAAAGTTATATATATATGTTAAGATTATTCCCAACATTTTAGAATTATTTGGATTTATTTTTATTACTTGGTTAATATGTTAGCTTGTATAAGTATTGTCACAAACTTTTAATTTCAATTTTCTTTTGTCTTAAATATTTGTCTTTGATGCTCAAATGAAAAATACATAAACACAAAATCTTATAAACAACACACTATGTATATTGAGGCCATTTTCAGATTAAGAATAGCAAGCAACCTGTTAGTGCTTGATGGTCATCCAGAGCATCTATTACATTATAAAGCCAATGAAAGGATATAATATGAATGGTAGTACAAAAAAATAAAGGCACAAAAATTGACATGCAAGAAGTATTCAATCATCCAAAAAGAATATGATGAAAGCAAAGCAGAGTATTATACCATATTAAATTGTCCAAAACAATCCAATTGTCCATTAATGAATGAATGAACAAGAACATATAAACATATTCTCCACAAATTTACCCTGCAGGAGTTAGGGAGGATCACATCCCTGGATCATAAATTCCCAACTGTAGACACCATTGTGAAATCCAAGGTTCACTCATTCCTATATGCTTGGCATTGATGAAAATCTTCTTACAGTCCAGAGCTTCAGCATCCAACCACAGGCTGGACTCCACACTCGAAGGAAGGTTGCTTTCAAAAATAAATAAATAAATAAATAAATAAATAAATAAATAAATAAATAAATAAAGCTACAAGGCACTTGTTTCAGCCAGAGGATGGTAACTATGTACCCAGACCCATAGAAAGTCTTCATAGGGTCCCAAGCCTCCAACACCCCTTCCAGAGTTCATTCATTGCAATCTAAAGCCATCAGTTTCCCATCTCAAGCTACCAGTGAATACAACTAATGCCAAAATTCCAGTATGAACCTTCACTGTGAACCTGTATATGGTGAAATTCCAAGTAGAGCCAGGTGACTTCGGAATTCTTCCAGGTCATACATTCTTCTTGCATGCTTTAAAATGAGGTCACCTCCCTTTTCCATAGTTCCAAGAATATGGATGGCACTGCAATGTCCCTGGTTTTCACTCATTTCTGTACTGAGAACTACATGAAGCAATGGCTAAAACCTACTGCTATGCAAATGCAGCAACTGCAGACCAAAACTGCTCCCCAAACCTGTATGAGATGAGTGAATTTCAGGGGAGTTCTCCAAACAATCCCCAAATTTTAGCACTGCAATCTCAAGTGCAAACAAAGAATCAAAAATCTTGGCATCCATCAACCTTGTCACTGTAGGTCAGGTAAGGGCCCCATCAATGTCTTCAGCTTTAAGAATAAACAAATGTCTCACCAGATGTAAGAACACAGGGACCATTAATGGAAGCCTCCCAAGTAGAACAACCTTTTTCCAAATATCAATCTCAATTTGAGGAGGTGCCTTAAAAATACTAAAATCATCACCAGAGAGTTGGTGAGATGTGACAGATATGAATTCAAGACACAGAAAATAAAAACAGAAATGGGTAGGGGTGCAAAACTCACCAAAGTGATAGAAATTTTAAAATATATAATGGGAAATTGGAAAACAAATCTTCAACCATCAAATTTGAAAGTACAATGGAGAGCTTTCACAACACATTGAATCAAGAAGATACAAAGAACTGTTATGCTGGATGCTCAGTTCAACTACTAAATAAACTCAGACAGGAAAACACCAATTATGGGAGGAAGAAAGGAATCAAAGAAGGGAGGAAAAATGGAGGAAGGGAAGCAGGGAATGGGAGAAATATGACTGAAAACTTTGAAAAACTTTAGAGATGTGAAAATCCAGAAAGAGGTAGCCCACAGGATGCTAGGTATGTTTCACATAAGACCTTCCTCAAGGAATCATGTAATCAAAATGGCAAAAATCCAAGACAGTCCATCCTAAAAACAGTAAGTATTAACGTGCGTGTAATAGAAAGCCCATCATATTTGCAACAGACTTCTCAGCAGAAAGTTGATGAACCAGAAGAAAATTTGAAAAGATAGTAAAAGCACTGACCTTGAACTTAAATGGATCAAACTCTGCAAATGTAGAATAAAACATTAAATTGGGAAGACATTCATCATGAAAATTGAAATAAAACACAAGTAGCATCAGATAAAGAAGACCTTACATCCACACTATATAAGAAAATGAAGGTCATTAAATATTGATAAAAAGTTAATTCAAGCCAGCCTTTCATCCCAAGAATCTGTAGGTAGAGGTAGGAGGATTGCTTTGAGTTGGAGGCCACCCTAAGACTACATAGTTAATTCTAGGTCAGCCTGGGCTAATACGAGACCTTATCTCAGAAAAACAAAAAACAGGGCTGGAGAGATGGCTCAGAGGTTAAGGCACTTGCCTCTAGTGCCTTTAGGCTCCTGGTTCAATTCCCCAGTACCCACATAAGCCAGACCCACAAGGTGGTGACACTGGTGCTCTCTCTCTCTCTCTGCCTCTCTGTCTCTGTCTCTGTCTCTGTCTCTGTCTCTCTCTCTCTCTCTCTCTCTCTCTCTGTCTCTCTCGGCCAATTTTCCACTTAGTGAGGGGGACCTCTTGTCTGGAACTTGGGATTCAGGGTGACAGGCACCGGATCCCATACTTTTGGGCTCCCAAAACAAGATGCACTATGGGAGCGAGTGATAGGGAGACTACTAAAAATAGAATCTAGGTAATCCAGAATTGTGTGTATTTGTTAACCTACACTGATCTCACTCTCCGATGGAGATTGTGTTTGTATCTTTCAGGATGCAGCGAGAGTGCTGGGGCTCATCTAACCCTACCAACCGACCGTAGGCCGATAGCTGAGATTCTGGCAAGAGAGGGGCCACCACAGTCATACCATGGAGGATCCAAATGGAACTCCGCAGAGAAAGACGAGATGAACAAGGGGCCCACAGCCACAGCCATTAAATCAACACAGGATTAGCCAGTGAGACAGAAACCAATGATTTCGACACAAAGATCTCTAAGCTCACAACCTTAAAGCAGCCTTAATACTCATCCACCACGACTCAGGGAACTGAGAGGAAGAGGGGGCAGAAAGATTGTGAGAGCCGTGGTGGGGGAGATTATCCAGCGGCATGGCCAGGAGAACTTGGCTGAATACTAGGCTATCCATGGTCCCCTGTCACAAGGACTGATCCAGATGACCCATGGAGGAGGTTATCCAGTGGAGGGGGGAGGGGAGGGCAGCGGGGAATTGGGGATAACAACTCATTGTTTGCCCACTAAATATTGTAACTCATTATGGACAATAAAAAAAAGAAAATGGATAAAGAAAATATTAAAAAAAACTAAAAACAAAAAAATTCAACAAGTTGATGTAACAATTAAAGATATGCTTCTAATATAAACAGAAATAAATTCAAATTACATAACAGTTGGAGCCTTAAACACCTCAATTCCTTCACTGAGCAGATTAAGCAAACAAAAAGTCCATAACAATGAAGAAAGAAAACATGAGTTGAACCATTTTATAGAGCAATGTATCTACACGTCACCTACAAAATATTTCATCCATATCATCAAAATATACATTCTTCTCATAGGCAGAGGTCACTACAAAAAGGGTTGCATTGTCTGAAGTTTTGCTCACTTTTTCTAAATGTTCCTTTACTTTGCATATGTGTGTGTGGTGTGCATTCATGTGTGTCTATGGGTGTTCTCTTGCCAGCGAGTACACCTGTGAGTGTGAGTGTGGATGCACGTGTGAGTGAGTGTGTGTGTGTGTGTGTGTGTGTGTGTGTGTGTGTGTGTGTGTGTGTGTGCATTACAGAGGCTGTCAATAGGTGTCTTCCTTGATGACTTTCTTCTGTTTACTGAATAGGGTCCCTTGCTTTAGCTCAGAACTTGCCAATTCAGGTAGACTTGCTAAGGGGCTTATGCGGGGGATGTCTCTGAGTATTCATTTACTGGGTGCTGAGAATCCACACTGTGATCTCAAAGCTTGTACAGCAAGTAGTTTAGCCACTCAACCATCTCCACAGTCCACTAAATGTTTCTTAAATCCATTTTTCTTATGAGTTATAAAAATATTATGTTTAAAACAATATAATCTGATTGTACTTCATTTCTCTGCCATTCCTTGATGTTTCCCTTGGGCATTGACTCTTGTAATCATTTAGAGCACTGCACAGCCTGAGATGCCCACAAGGTACTGGAGACGGATGTCCCTGTCTTCCTAGCACAATCATTAATCCATCCTTTACGTTGGTGTCGTAAAAGAAACACAGGGCAAGGAATATAGGAGCTGGAAAAGTGAAAAAAAAGAAGAAAAAAAATGTTCAATTTATCAAGGTCTGAAAAGAACCCAAAGCTTGGAATAGGAAAACGCATGACTTAATGAATAGGCATTTAAGTGAGGAATGACTGGGAAGATTTCCTGACCGAGAAATAGATGTGCTTTTCATCATTAAAAATGCAATGAACCCCAAATCGAAGCCCATGCTTCTCAGTGAGACTTTTGTAAATAAGTAAGAAAAATGAAATATGCAGTTCATTTGCCCACTTTCAGACAGAAAAATCAAGATTACATCAAAGGTAGCAATAGAACGGAACTGTAACAGTTTTAAAATGTATGATGTGTTAGAATGTTTTCTGAATTCATAACTTTTTCACTCTTTTTTAAAAATTATGCCACAACATAGAGCACAGTAAAAATTTTATATTCAAAATACTTTAATTTATTTATTTACAAGCAGAAAGAGAGAAAGAGAGAGAGAGAAAGAGAGAGATGTGAGGCATAGAGAATGGGCCCACTGAGTCATATTGTCAGCCCTGAGAAATTACTTTGTGAATTTTAAAAATAATTTTTATGTATGTGTCTTTAAATTTTCTATTTTTATGACAAATACTTGAACTTGGTTAATGTTTACAGGAAAGCATTTGGTGTTCCAGTTTTGGGAGGCTTAAAGTTCAGGTGGGCAGTTCCACTAGTCTGAGTGGGAGCTGGTGTAAGGCCTCATGGGCTGATGGCCTCATGGAAAAACCTCCTGTGCTGGAGATGATCTTTTGAAGGGAGAAGCTGAAAGTTAGATGCATTCCGGATTGGGTTTAATCCTTTATAACAACTCCACTCACTACAGATCTAATTCTGGTATAACACTCTATTATTGCGCCCTGCCTCCTACATAGTCCTCTGCCCTAATTACAGGCCACATTGAGGACCAAGATTTCAACATAGGAGCTCAAAGCATATCCAAACCATAGCCCTTCTCAGGATATTCATTTTCTTAGGCATGTGTGCATTAGTGTAGTAGCTTATGTGTAGTGGCTTGTGTGTGTGTGTGTGTGTGTGTGTGTGTGTGTGTGTGTGTGTGTGTGTGTGTATACTGTATGTCAATAAGGCCCCAGCAGAAGAGGATCTCAGGTGTCTCCTTCCATTGTTTATTTCTCTGCTTTTCTTGAAAATGGAGTCTTACACTCATTGTGGAACTTGCTGTTTTCTTCACCAAGCTAATATAATTTTCCATCTCTGCTTCCATGTGCACTGGGATTACAAATATGCCATGCTCTGCTGTTTATGTGGGAAATGTTCTTGACCAGTGAACCATTTCACCAGAACTTTCCTTGTTATGTAAACTGCATCAGTTGACTTTAGACATTGTAAAACAATGATACTTTAATTTTGTGGCAAAGTTTGATGCAATTCTTTTCTCTAAATAATGTCCACTATAATGACGTGATAAATAACATGTCAAGCTATTTAATACACTTACACCTACCATAATCTAAACATTAATATCTATAGGAACACATTATTCTGAGCTGGAAAGAAGATTCTCCAGATGGTCTTGATTTCCTAGGAATGGTAAAGTTTTCAGTCAGGGAAGAGCTGGCTGAATCATCTAGATGTAATTCTGCCCTGAAAAGATGTCCTTCTAAACTTTGGCTACTATTCCATGTATCTTCTGTGGATATAATCCAAGACAGGCTGCATTTTGGTGTCTCTCAGCTAAAGTACAAAATGGAGCCACTGATGAATTGCTCATACTCCAGGAAATAACCCACCACCCATGCTCATGGAAACAACACTAATTAAGCTCCGTGGTTTACAAAGCAAAACTTACATGAAAATAGGAAGGGTTTATCACTTGGGAAGAAAGAAAAAGGTTAAGTGGGTGTGGGAGGGAGTTAAGAGTAGGCAATAGAAGTGGATATGATCAAAATACATTATATACTTGTATAAAATTGTCAAAAATAAAAAAAATGAAATATTCACCAAGCAATGGAATGTGAAGGTAAGCCTTCTTGAGTTTCATGGGTTTGATTCATAATGTAGCAGAAACTATTGTTCGTTGATTCCTATCTGTAAGTAATAAATTCACTTTCTATAATTTGTTTCCAGGTTTAGATGGACATGTCTGGTTAAACTGCACCAAATTACACCAGACATCTACATCAAAGAGGATTTTTTTTTTTTTTAGGAGAGATAACCTTAAATTTTCAGCCTTAGTTTCCTGCTTGAAGAGTGATTTAAGGTGTCATAATCCTTGTAAATATGCACCCAAGTGTTGTTCAAATGCTAACAGTATGTGCCTGAAAAATTCATGAGAATCGAATATAGAAAAAATAATGCTACGGGTACATCATATCATTGTAAAATTATAATGACAGTAGAATAAACTTAAGCCTATGTGAGACGGAAGGAAGAATATTTCCTGGGCAAGTGAGACAAAAAGTCTTAATTTTGAATTTTCTGGGAAACTCAAGGTCAAGTCAGATAACATGAGAGAAAGTAAAAGCAAAAGCAAGAAGATATCACTGATGCAGTGAGCAGACAGATGAAAGAGATGGGAAATTAATAACTTTCCCTCATGTTCACAAGCAAATGAATGTTACTATGGAAAAGGTGAATAGCAGTCGAGACACAAAGGGCTAGACCCCTATGCCACTGCTTGCTCTGGAAAAAAAAAGATATGGACCCAAAAATGTCTCCTGGTGACAGCCACATTGTACATCTCCCTTCCAGTTTCTTTACTTCCCTGTCTCTTCTTTCCATCTCTGTGCCTCCACATGGTCTATATGCTTTGATTCATATTTCCCATGACAGAGTGGGCACGTCTGTTTGACCAGCTTATTCAAATACTGTCCCCATTCTACTATTTAAGTTTTCGTGTTAACAGAGGTGACACAGGAGCACACTCCCAAGGTAGCTTTACCTGTGCTGAGGTGGGAGATCAAGACCTAGAGCCAGGATTATAGAAACCCTGATTCCTCTCTTAGTTAGAGTCAGATTTCAAAGTCCAATAGAAAATGTGTTTTGGAAGGTCATAGGCTTCATTTGCTTTCTGCCCCACCTGAGATTCTTACCATGCTTGGGGAAAAAGTACAGATTAGCTCAAGCCTTGCTGTGATCAGGAACTGAGGTTTCAGACTATGAGTTTTCCTTACTTGACTTGGAAAGACAGGGACAGAATTCACC
Source organism: Zapus hudsonius (assembly GCA_004024765.1). Taxonomy (NCBI): domain Eukaryota; kingdom Metazoa; phylum Chordata; class Mammalia; order Rodentia; family Dipodidae; genus Zapus; species Zapus hudsonius. The sequence continues at coordinate 1,465 of PVHP010026630.1, read as the reverse complement.
TCATTGTTCATGGATGGGAAATTACCAACTCACCCTAGCATTTCCACACATCTGAGGGAGGATTTTGGCATTTAGATGCTGTGATGTGAACCCTTATTCACTAAGTTACAAGATTTTTATGGGGCCTAGTTTTGGTCAGTGTTTTTTTCTTACCCTCTAAATCAGTTGGGTTCAAGCTAACTCTCAGCTCTCACTAATAACGATATTTTGACCACTATTTTGCACTGTACGGCTGTCATTAAATAACTGAACTTGAGAGAGAAATGAGGTATTTCTTGGCTTCATCAAATTTTTAAATGATTTTAGCAATTTTAAAAATTAAAATATTCAAGGTAAATTCATAGCATTTCATGTTTCTTATAGAGAAAGAATGTGAAATATTTATTAAGCATCCAATCCAACACTTAGAAAATTATCAAAGTTCCATCAATGAACTGCCAGCAAAACAGGATATGATGAGTTGACAACAAGAAGACCAAATCCACACAAATTAGAAAAGTGAGTTATGAAAATGACCCAATAATACAAAGGCAAAAGTGGATTCATTTTTAAAGGGGGATATCACCAATACTTGGAATAATGAATTATGTAGGACAATTAAATATATATCATTGGAAACTACTCAAAACAAATATTTGTCAATAGATTTAAAAGAAGATAAGGTAGAAATATAAAATAGCTGGGAGACATTTGCATCTCATGTTTTCTGAAAGAGAGAGAGAGAGAGAGCGATAAATTTCCATTGAAGACATATAATACATTTTCTAAGCATTAACTATTATTTAAACATTTAAGTTTATTTAAATATGGCTACAATCTCACTAAAACACTATAACCTCACTTCACTTGGTTTCTCAGAGGAATTCTGAGAAACATTAAATGAACAACAACAGAAAAGTACCATTTAGAACAAATAAAAGAAAAAATTCTAAATAATAAGGTTTCAACCTAAAATTTATTAAAATCATATTTATGGCAATAAATCTTTGAATATGACCAATATATGAATGACAAGTAATATATTTTGATATAGTATCATTCCATAGAATATTAATATAGGTTTGGAACATTAAAAAGTATAACATAAACTAATAAGGTTTATTCTAGGACTAAGTGGGTTCAATATTAAAAGATATTAACATAATTTGTCATAGTTCTGAGATTAAAATAACATCTTGAAGGCATTTATGTAGAAGCTTAAAATTTATTTGGTAATATTAGGTTCCCTGTTTTATTAAATAAATTTTCAAAAACAGAAAAGAATAGACAAAATGTTTTGTAACATAAGGACATATTCATTTTCATATTATTTGATTATTAATAAATCAGTCATTTTTTGTCATGCTGAGTAATGAATTCAGGACCTTAGGCATGCTAGGTAAGAGCTGTACCACTGAACTAGATCCATAGCCCAAATGTATTCTTTGCAATCCCAGGCAATATTGCTCAAAACAGAAGTACATTA
>PVHP010026629.1:0-24616 GCA_004024765.1 Zapus hudsonius | reverse complement strand
GGGATGAACAAGGGACCCATAGCCACAGCCATTCAACCAACTCAGGATAAGCCTAATGTGTTTGTGTTTTTCAGGATACAACGAGAGAGATGTGGCCCATCTAACCTTACCAACCAACCTTAGGTCGATGGATGAGATCCTGACAAGAGAGGAGCCACCACAGTCATATCGGGGAGGATCCATAGGGAACTCAGCAGACAATGAATGATGAACAAGGGACCTATAACCACAGTCATTCAACCAACACAGGATAGGCCATTGAGACAGGAACCAAGGATTTTCGACACAAGGACCTCTAAGCTCGCAACATTAAAGCAGCCTTTTTTTTTTTTTTTATTACTCACCCACCACGACTCAGGGAACTGAGCGGAAGGAAGAGGGGGCGGAAAGATTGTGAGAGCCGTGGTGGGGGAGACTGTCCGGAGGCATGGCACCCATCAGTAACAACACACTTGGGCCAGGAAGACCGGGATGAGTACTAAGATATACAGGATCCCTTGCCACAAGGACTAATACAGACAGCCCATGAAGGAGGATATACAACTGATCAGGGAGGGGGAGGGGGGGAAGCGGGGAATTCGGGATAACAACGCATGGTTTGCCCACTAAATAATGTAACTCATTATGGACAATAAAAATAAAAAAAAGAAAAAAAAATGACTTTGTTAATTTTGTTTTATTGGGGTACCAATACTTAACATGAGTTCTACCCTCTCCCCACACATCTGAGGCGTGCGATGTTGTAAGCAGATTTCCAGCTCTTAGACATCTTGCTTAACTGTGGCTTTATGTCTGTTCCTGCTCAGATTTGCCATAGTGAGAGGAAGCTCGACCTTCTATTCTGGAGGAAACTTAACATTGCATTTTATCTCGGGATCCAGGTGGAAATACCACTTTCAAAGCAAATCATTCTGTTTTCTATTTCCAGGGAGAACGAAGGAGTTCTTGCCTCCCGCTCTGCTCTCTCCTGAGAATGGTTTTCCTCAGTCAATCCCACAGTGACTCACAGCCTGAGTGAGGCAGAGAGAATGCTGGCTGCCATTACTCAGTGAAGGGCCACATCCTGAAGCTTGGGATGCAGCTAGATGCAAGACTAAAACAACAACAACAACAAACTGGTCATAGCATTTCATGTCTGGGGGAAAAAACCTCTTGGGGGGGGGAGTCTAAAAACTTGCTAATATTACTGTAGTGGTGTACTTTTCTTGGTAAGATTTAAAAGCTACCAGAGGAATATATTTCATTAAGATGATCTTGAGTTCTAACAGAGCTTTTCCTATTCCATAAATTCAAATAAAAGAGGCACTGCTTTCTCCTGTGGACTAGAAGTGTTTGTTTATGAATAAGAAAATCCTCAAGATGGGGTATTAAACATTTATGGAGTGATGTTCTGTGAATCTCCAAATGGAAAACAGTGACAAATGTGATATGAATCAAAGAGCCTTCTTAAATCAAAATCATTCTTATGTAAACAAAGACTTTCTCACTAACTCTGATATTAATGTACTCGCCTAACAATAGTGAGTGATTCTGAAGCTACCCATGGGAGGAATGCACAGATTCTTGAGGTGCACACATACGAGGCACCACAAATAAATTGCCAAGGTGTTTTTAAATTTGATCATGTATTCCATTTGAAAAATAAGTAATGTTATATATAAAATTTATCTAAATGAAGAAAGTAAAAAGAAGGCATCTTATATCTTAGCACTGCTTGCTTTCTGGGACAATGTTATTAAATTTCTTTTCTAAATTTCTCGTATACATGCTCATGCCTTGTACAGTCAACAGACAGCAGACATCTATTCTCTCTCCCTCTTTCTCTCTCTTTTATGACCCTTACTTTCTTCTCCTAATGAAATGTGCCTGAAATAAACTAAATCACTGGTTTCATCTAAAGTCATCAACTTGAACAGATGTATACAGCTTAGAAGCACTCATTTCAGGGTTAAGAAAACATTTAACTTGCTAAAAATGCAGCATAAAATCTAAATGAGAGATATTCATCTTTCTAAAGATGTTCAATCTTTCTTCTGCTAGATTTATTTAAAAACTGGGTATGTAATTCAAAAGCTCTATTAATACACAAAGTGCAGAGTTAAAAAAAACAAAAACCTTTTACCCAAGAAAATTAGATATGTAACAAATACTGCAAAATATTTAATAAATATGGAAAAGTAAAAATGAGAAAATAGAGCTACATCAAGCTTAGTAACACGCCCACCCCGAACCTCCATCCCAAAGCTTGGGAGGGCAAGGAGTGAGCAAAGCACTAGTGCTGCCTGGTCCTCTCACAAAACCTGATGCCCGGGCTGGAGAGATGGCTCAGCGGTTAAGGCGCTTGCCTCCAGTGCCTAAGGCCCTGGGTTCAATTCCCCAGAACCCACATAAGCCAGACCCACAAGGTGGTGGCCCTGGTATGCTCGCTCTCTCTCTCTCTCTCTCTCTCTCTCTCTCTCTCTCTCTCTCTCTCTAACTCTGCTTGAAAATGAATAAATAAAATATTAAAAAAAACTGACACCCACCACACTGCAGTCATTACTGATGTCCATCAATCTTATGGAAGCAAGCAAAGATACCACGCTCTGTTACAGGTTCAAGGCCAACACTGCCCACTTCTAAGGCCACACACTGTTCCTCCTCTCAGCCCTCAGGCCCATCTCCGGGCCTTCCTTCTTGCCAACAGTAATTCCTTCCCTCTAGGAGAGCTGCATTCTGAGTTCATACTCATTTATTAAGTGCATGTCTTCGTGAGGTAACTGAAATTGACTGTAAGGCATGAAATTTTATTCTATCTGGAACATCTTGCTAGGATCAATTATTTTAAGTCTTGTTCTTTTCAGACTGACCATGTAAGATTTGTTTATCAGTTCACCTCCATTTTCAACTAACCTCTGCAGTCCTAGCAACATTTATAGTCTAGGACACAAGCCACACATTGCTTTTGTCAGGAAATGCACATGGTATGGGAAGCCTGAAGCCCATCCTTTCTTTTGACTGCTGGATCAACTCCACGTTACTTTAAGGCAATCATGTAGACAAGCCAAGAGGTTTCTGAATTTCACTTGACAGTTAAATGGTACAGAAGCCAAGACGCTTCTGCATTCCGTCTGATCGTCACCGAGTGCTGCTATCCACAGAGAGAGAACTTCACTCTACTTGACACACTTTCCATTTTAGGCATAAGGAAAGGGTGCACTGCTGAATGCCAGCTGAGGCTACTGCAGGTGCCATGCGAGATGGCACTCAAGGGCCACAGGCTTTTCTCCTATCTCCCCCCACATGTACTTTTGTTTTCTCATTCCCTTCCAGAACTATCCCAACAGCCTCTGTCCCACAGACGTGCTCCACTGTTCCCACCTTCCTGAACCATGGCTTGCTCGCTCGCTCCTTCTGGATCCCGCACTCCCACACTCTGGTGCTGCCAGAACGGTGGACAAAAACACAATTTGTTCTGTTACCAATTCCAGTCTGCCACTGCTAACCTTTAAAGAGTACAGTAAGAAAAGTACGAGGAAAATGGTCCTCTGCTTGGGCATTTCAGTCACGCTAAACTGCTATGAAAGTTTCAATGGCCAAGCTTGGAGCCTTCTGTACTGTCATAACTTTCTGCTGCTCCCTAGCTCAGTGGGAGAGACCCTGTTCCTCGCGGGTTCCCTGTCCTACGGACACTGTCCCCTGCTTGTCTGCTGCAGCTAGCTCTTACCCCAAGTATTGGATTTACTTACCATCTTGGAAATGTGTTGGAAAAGCCCATTACCATTACCACGTCCATTTCCTCATGGTCTCTCTAACTTCCCTCCTCTGCCCATGCCAGCTGGACTTCCTGCCCCTCCTCTCTACGGAAACCACGCATGCTAAGTAAGGTCTCCAGGGTGAGTCCACTGCTAACCCTAGTCAGTGAGCACCCCTCCAACTGGCATCCAGCTAGAGAACTTTCCCTGGCCCTCCCCTCTCCTCTCATCTCTCAAGTAACTGCACAGTTCTCCTCACTAGCCCAAAGCCTCGAGCTTCCCTGGACTGCAAGCCAGCACATCCATCTCCTACACCTACTGAGCGTCTCCAATGGACATGCTCCGAGCATAACTTGCATCCACTACCATCCAATTTGCTTGAGCTTTTAACAATCAAAGCCAAGAACTGCCCTTGACTGTTTCGTGTCCATGAATTCCTCTGTACTGCAATCCTGACAACAGTGCTCTCAAACACACCTTCCATCCTTCTCATGCTCCCCATCGTAGCTCTAGCTAGCACCCTTTCTTACAGGGGTTCCGTTACCTTTGCCGCCCAGATCCTTCTCTGAACGTATCAGTACTTACAACAAAAGTGTAAATCAGATTTTATCACCCCTTGTTTAAAATCCTCTACCAGCTTTCTAAACTCCTAGGACAAAACCCAAACTCCTAGCCTGGCTAGAAGGCCTCTGCCCACCTGCCGAGTCCATCTCGTCTCACTTCCCTCTTCTCTCTTCAGTCTTCCTGTGAGCCTGTGCTTGCTGTTTCCTCTGCTTGGAACACCTGCTGGCTTGTGGTCTACCTGCCATCTGTTTTATCTTACCTTTCGATTTTTTTTTTTTTTTTTTTAAATATTTTCTTTATTCATTTTCAAGCAGAGAGATACAGAGAGAGAGAAAGTGAGATAGAGATAGAGAGAGAAAGAGAGCACCAGGGCCATCACCTTGTGGGTCTGGTTTATGTGGGTCCTAGGGAATTGAACCCAGGGCCTTAGGCACTGAAGGCAAGTGCCTTAACCACCGAGCCATCTCTCCAGCCCACCTTTCGATTTTTGACCTTAATAATGATACATGTGTTGTGCTTTCTTAGGAAATAGGTAAGATCGTGTTTGTCTCACCATGCTTTTTATTTAAAGAGGTCACGTTGAACTTGTTGTGATCAGAGAACTCAGGGGCTCTAACCCTTACTTCCACCATTGCCTTCTCTGACCTTAGCTTAAGTTGTCTTCTGCTCAAACCTGGAGTTTTCACACTATGAAATTCAGTACTTCTCAGAGTGGCCCATACACCCCAGATGGGGGTCCCTGAGGTTCTGTCAAGGTGTCTGGGTCCATAAGCCAAAGTTTCTTCCCTAACAAGATGAAAATGCCAAAGCTTGCATCGCCTCTGCCCTGGGATGCACTCTGCAGAGTGGCAAGCACTGCTGGCGCCTGCACCTCCACAGAGGATGCCACGCTGTACAGGTGGTCACCGTACCATCTATTAAACTTTGGGTCCTTAGCTATCTGCGGCACACAGTAAAGAACTTAGAAGTTAATAAAAGGAAGCTGAAAAAAATCCATCTCCATCTATCACCACAGCAAGTCAGATAACCCAGGACAGGTCCATGAGACAGACACCAACAGTATCCAACACAATCCAAAACAGAAGTCCAAAGACACTTAAGATCCTAACAATCAAGCAGACTTAAAACTCATCCACCATGACTCAGGAAACTGAGTGGAAGAGGGGGAGGAAAGACTGTAAGAGCCATGGTGGGGGAGAATATCCAGAGACATCACCCCCCTCAGCAACAACACACAAAGCGGGATTGGGGGGGGGGACTGGCTACCCTCTGGGCTGTTCATAACCCCTACTCCATGGACTGATTCAGTATGCCCAACGAGGATCGGGAGGAGGGAAATGGTACCATTATAAGATTTGCTCACATAAGGTTTCTAATTTTGGATAATATAGGTATCAATTAAAAAAAAAGTCTTGTTACATGACACATTGACAAATCAGGAAGGCATTCCAAAGTCACACTCCAGCAGTACTTAACTTCCCTGCCTCATGTGCTATCAGAGTACCTGCTGACTTCAAGTGGCAGCAGAGGTACTCATGACAACTGTACAAGTCATGACCCACTTTCTTAGTAAGAATCCCTCCCATCTACATAAAAGTGTCTTACAAGGCTTTATTGTAAGTAGTAAAAAGTCTTTTAAATTGAAAATATTGTCTACAGATTAAAAAAATCATTAGAAAGTTCAAAAAGTATCAACAGGGCCTATTTAGGAAGAGAACAGGACATAAAAAAGGTAACATGAACCAATGGCCTAAAGATCAAAATTACTATTAATAGTTTGTGCAAATAAATCTTATTTTGAGCTCAAGCTGTTATATGCCTGTATTGAAGACCGTGCTTGTCATGACTTACCTTTTTGTCCATGCTGTGTAGGACTGCTTAGTTCCACACGATCCCCAAATCAAAAGATGTCAGTTAACTCTTTCTGTAGACTATCCACCTAATGTTGTTCCCACAAAAGCCTTGCAAATGTTTTATTTAGCTTTTGGAGGCTTTCAGTGCAAATAAGAAATTATTTAGACCATTTAATAATCCTAATTTAACATTAACATAATGTTACTATCATTAAAATAACATTTAGCATTTAATGTTTATATTCAATACCATGACTTACTGTTAATATTTAATATTAATCATAATTGAAACTAATACTAACAGTAGGAATCAATATATTTAATAATATTAATACTTAATTTATTTAATATGTTTGGGGCTCTTTCTGAGTCTATACACAAAGCTTTTTCTTGCACTATTTCACAGGTTGCAGGACTCCAGTGTATGACTGAACCCAAATTTACTGAACTGGTATACCAAAGGACATTTAGGCTGTCTCTTAAAAGCAATGCTTTCAGCAAGAACTTGGTACAATGTCATTTTTCACATAAGAAAAGCTCTGGAATAAATCTATAGAAAGAAAAGAGTTTTACAAAGACCAGAACTGAGTCAAAGTATGTAGGCAATTCATAATTTTCATAGTCATTCCCAAATCTCTATCACACAGGAATCCATCAGTGTATATAGCGTGCAGGAGATAATTTCTTCTATCTTTGGCAAAACTTTTTAGAATTTTTAAAATTTAATTAGTGAAAAATAACTATATCTGTGTGATTTTAATTTACATTTCTTTTTAATAAGTTGGATTCCGTTTTTTTTTGTTTTGTTTTAAAGAGCTATTTGTCTTCTCCTTTTGATGAACTGTCAAAGCCTCTGCTGACACATTTATCCAAATCTTTACCTTTTGTCTTTATCTTTTCTCAGTGACTTCTAGGAGTACCTTGGATACGAGGGACATTCACTGTTTGTCAGATAAACTGTAAGTACCTCTCCCATCTGCTACTTGCTTTTTGGTTTTACTTTATTATATTAACTCACTAAAAATTTATCCATAATTTCTTTTATGGTTTGTGGCTTTTATTTCAGAATTAGAAAGTTCCAAGTTGGATTTATACAATTCCTCAAGTTTCTTCTAACACAATTTTTGAAAAACCTTTGAATCTTTAATCTGTTTAGAATTTTATAGTATAGGGTAGTAAGATGATTTTTTTCCCCATATGGCTATTTAAAACATTTTTATACTTAGTATTTAATTTGAGGGACATAAAAAAAAGAATTTCAGGTTTTGAAAGAAAGTGCATAGGGAGAAGACAATTTTGGTTAAGCTAGTTCTCATATGAAGTATTGGAGGTATTGGAGTTAATGTCCATTATGAATATTTTTTAAAGATACAACTATGTGTGTGTATGTGGTATGTATTGTGGTGTAGGTGTACAGGTGCCCATATACACATTGTGCAGACAGAGGAGAATGCTGGTTGTCCTCCTCTTATTCTTTTCTTCCTTTTTATTTTCTTATTCTTTTCTTGAGACAGTTTCTCACTGAACTCAGAGCTGTCATTTTTTCTCCCCACAGGACTGGGCTACTGGTGTGAGTGGTCCTGTACAACGTGGATGCCAGCAAATGGAACTCAGGAGGAATCAGGCCCTCATGCCTGCATGGGCAGGGATTTTACCCCATAAGCCATCTTCCCAGCCCCTAAGATGATAGACTTTTGTATCTTTTAAAAAATATTTTGATTTATTTGCAAGCAGAGACATACAAAGAGAGAAAGAGAGAGAGGGGAAAGAGGGGGAGAGAAGAGAGAGAGAGAGGGAGAGAGAGAATATGTGGGCACACTGGAACTGGAATGATGCATGTGTTGCTTTGTGCATCCGGTTTTACTGAGTACTGGGGAATGAAATCTGGGTCCTGAGACTTTACAGGCAAGTACCTTAACCACTTAGCAATCTCTCCAGCCTCTTTGATATCTTTTTTTGATCAGAGGAACTGATGTAGGTGATACATATTAGGAGTGTATCCCATGATATTAAAAAACATAGTCAGGGCATTTCTTTCACGACTTATTTTTTTCTTCCACATGTTTAGGTATGAATGTGTATACATGTACAGAATAAAGTACCGACTGGACGTACTTGCTTCCCTCTTACTTTATGGCCTTCTCCATTTAACAATCATTTAAGTGCCTCCTGGTCTTTTGTATGTAAATATACTCACTGTAACTATTCATACCTACTTCTCAAAGTGTAGATTTCTAGGTTTTCAATGACAACTATAATAACACTTTTTTCACCATCCTTGATTATGAACAAAAACAGTTAACATCAGAATTACTGGTCCAGGGGGTCTGGCTGTTTAAGTTACTGTTAATCCGACAATGTTGCTCAGTAGAAATACTGTTGCTCGGTTGAAATGCAATTCACAAAGCCATTATGTAAGGATTCATAGTGTTGTGTTATTTAGTATTCCACAATTAATAGAATATTTCATTATTAGTTTATTTGTATTTGATAATCTTTTAAAACATATTTATTGACTATTTTCAGTTCTTTTAAGAACTATTTGTTTTATTTTTGTGCATGTTTATTTATTAGTTTGTTGAAAAGAGTCTTATGTAATCCAGACCAGACTCAAGCTCTCTGTTTAGCCAAAATGACCTTGAAATTCTAATCCTTCTGATTCAACTTCCTTCGTGCTGGGATTACACATGTGCACTATTATTACACGTAGTTTAGGTATGTGTAATGCCCAAGCTTAGGTAGTGCTGGGGATCGAACCCTGGGCTTTGGGAAGGTTAGGTAAGCACTCTACCCACTGAACTATGTCCCTTGCCCATTTTTGTACACTTTCTAAAGTTTGGGAAATGATGAACATATTAACATTTCATAGACACTAATCTTTTGTTTGCTTGATTTGTTGTCTAAGATCCTTGTTTATATTTCAATTTTTGGCATTCAAAAAGAAGGGGGATGGGGAAGAGGGGCATTGGGGAACTGGGGATAACAACTCATTGTTTGCCCATTAAATAATGTAACTCATTATGGTCAATAAAAAAAAGAAGAAGAAGAAGCTACAAAGTGATAGTAAAATCTATTTCTTCATAGTGATTCCCAAATCTTTTTTCTTTTTTTATGCTATCTTTAATTTTTAAAAATTATTCATGTATGTGTGCATGTGTGCGCACACACACACACATACACACACAGAGCCTCTTGCTGCTGCAAATAAACACCAGATGCATGTGTCACTTTGTGCATATGGTTTATATGGGTGGCTTGGGAATTGAACCGGAGCAGGCAGGCTCTGCACTGCACTTTAACTGCTGAGCCATATTCTCAGCCCCTATTTCTTCATTTTCCATTACTCCTTCCCTTTACTTGGTATGGTGGTTTGGATCAGATGTCCCCCATATAGTCAGTGTTCTGATGCTTGGTCCCCAGCTGGTGGCATTTTGGAGGAGGAGCCTTGCTGGAGGAGCTGTGTTGTTGGGGCAGGCTTAAGGGTGTCCTAGCCAGCTCCCCCTTGCTAGAAGAGTTTGACTCACTCTCCTGCTGCTGTTTCTACCTGCTGCAGGAAAGGAGGTGATGTCCAGTCTCTGCTTGTGCCCTGCCTTCTCCTGCCATCATGCAGCTTCCCCTTGAGACTGTAAGCCAAAATAAATCCTTTCCTTCCATCGAAGGTAACTGCAACACCAAGCATATGAATTCGCCTCCATTTTGTTCCAGGACTTTTGTTTCTTAATTTTTATATTTAAATGCTAGCTCACTCTCCCTAGGATTTGTTTCTGCATAAAGTATGGCATATGAGTACATGGGTATTTGTTTTAATGTTTTTTATTTAGCAACTTAAAACTGTACATACAGAAATGCAAAGCCTCGTTGTTCTCATGTTTGCTCCCCACCTTTAGCCTAAATTTAAATTATCTGTTGCTTTCAAAGTGCCAAATCTCAGATATATATATATTTTAAAAATATTTTATTTATTCATTTTCAAGTAGAGAGAGAGAGAGAGAGAGAGAGAGAGAGAGAGAGAGAGAGAGAGAGAGAGAGAAAGCACACCAGGGCCACCACCTTGTGGGTCTGGCTTATGTGGGTCCTGGGGAATTGAACCCGGGGCCTTAGGCACTAGAGGCAAGTGCCTTAACCGCTGAGCCATCTCTCCAGCCCCTCAGATATATTTTTAAAATTACTTTCCTTCAGCTTTCTTTGGATGTATTTTCTTTCTTTTTGATGACTTTCTATTACATTCACTAAAACGATTGCCAAATGCATCCTGGATCTTCGGAAGTGCTGCTGTTTATAAGAAAAGCTTTCTGAGAGCAATATCAGTCCCTTGATTTTCATTCATTCTCTTCTTCAAATTTAATCATAAAAGCACTTAAGCTTTACATTTTGTAGAAGAAATAAGATGTTGGCCATATCACATGGGCTTTGTTATACAATGTCTCCCCCACCCCATTTATTTCTGAAATTTTAGCTTTTATATCTTCTTTGTGTCACTTAAGAAATGAATAAAGATTTATTTTTTATTGTATTGAGATCAGAGGATGTGGCCTTATAATTTCCTTTGGTAGTCTTAAAATAAGGGTTGTTTTTATTCATTCAAACAGAAATATAGGTTCTACAGTATCTTCTCCTTGTACATCACCAAATTCTACTATGCTGGATGCTCTGATTATACATCAAAATATGCAAGAAAAGGGAAATATAATCCCACTTCCATTAGAAAGGATGTTACCTGAAACATGTCCATATCTTTGTCATGTGTGTACTCGACCACCACAGTCTGATTCCTGGACAGCGTGTAGGATATACTGTGCTGGCCCTTGCAGCTGATAGCCTAAGCAAGAAACAAGAACAACAAACAAACAGTAAATTCAAGTGTCATTGTAACAACTTGCCACGATTTTATTTGTAGCTCAGAGTAATTTTATTCTTCAAGGAAAACCCAGTGCAAGTCAGTATTTTCTAATGGCCAGGGAGCCTGTCCTTGTGTTCTGTCCCACAAATCAATAGGAGCCAAAGACACAATGTCAAGGAGGTTTTATCATTTTATCATAAAATGCATATTCTCTTAATGGGAATTGTATTCTAACTAAATCAAATCAGATTTAGTTAGAATCAACATACTTTATTCATTAACAACACTTTAATCATACCATCAGAGCAATATATATATTCTCCATGTTACCTAAAGTCTGTGATAGAAGTTTTAGACTAACTGTACTGATTTATTTAAAATTTATTTCACAACCAGGTAAACCAATATCACCTTGTCATATTACTTTTCCTAAATTACAAAGATTATAAGCAAAGTAAGAGAGTCATTGCAAAATCTGTCAGTATTCTGCAAAGATTTATATGTAACAGTGTAATATTCCAACAATGATAGCCATATCTGTATTCTCTTCTGTATCTCATTTACATCTTGTATAAGCAGTTGCTGGACCCATGCATTTAATGCCCTAATAAAAAGTGAATGAATGGGCTGGAGAGATGGCTCAGCATTTAAGAGACTTGCCTGCAAAACTGAACGATCTAGGTTTGATTCCCCACTATCCACGTAAAGCCAGATGCACAAAGTGGCACATGCATCTGGAGTTCATTTAGTGGCTGGAGAGCCTGGTGCTCCCATTCTCTCTGTCTGTTTCTCTTCTCTCTCTCTACTTGAAAATAAATAAAATATTTTGATGAATGAATGAAGCTCGGTCTTGTGGCATCTGCGAGGATCATGAGTTTGAGGCCAGCTTGGGAAACAAGATCCTACCTCAGAAAGGAAAAAGCATGAAGATAACTTATATTTTTCCCCATTTTTAGACTAAAAAAGGATAATATTCTTATTAAAATAAAGTAGGAATAATAGGATAAACTATTTCCATATGCTCTCCATAATAATACATTTGAACACACACACACACACACACACGTTGTGGCCAAATAATTTTAATATTTCTAAGTTAACGAAGAAATTGATTTAAATTGCACTCCAAATTATTTCAATTACATTTTCTCCATTACTTTAACTTATCTTCATTTCTAGCCTTTTACTTAAGTACAATAAATAAGACTTTAATAATCCTTTCTAGTAAACCTTTATTGAATGACGGCAGTGCAGGAAGACAAGGAAGCCTTCAGATGTGAAGCGGCCGGACATACACAACATGCTAATGAAAACACGCTCAACACTTACAAGCGCGCGCCTACAAGAAATGCAGCCAGCGTCCAAGCCATCTCTGAAGAGAGCCTGGTGAATCTCATGGTTATTTAATGATCTGTACTGAGGAACTTCATGAGTGAACCAATCTTTTATTTCACATGCCTTATTAAGATAATATAAATATTAAAGGTAATATAGTTCCTTAATGAGGCCAGGAGTATGAAAAATACTTCTTAAATTACTGAACTCCACTAACAAATATAATCTTCCAAATTTTCACTGGTCTGAGTTAGATAAATTTATCTTAACAGGAATCGTCATTTCCTTATACTTTCACTCCACTAGCTGCTGAGGCTTGATTTCCCCGTAATGCAGAGAAGCATATACTTTCTCCACATCACCTAAATGCAGGGGTAGAAACACAGCTTCCAGCACATCACAGACTTCACTGACCCAAGTCAATCATTTCAGTGTCTTGGAAAGAAAAACTTTTACCCAAAGCAGTTGTTTTGAAATCTATTTCTGAATACAAGAAAGGAGGCCTCACTATAATTTAGTTCAAATGCAATTACCATAACACAATGTTGTGATTTTACTATACTAATTCAATTTGGAAACTATGGCTTGAACATCGTAAAGAAAAGCAGCCATCCTGGGTAGACTGCACTGACCGCCCATATGCTTTGTGCCATCCACCGCCTAGCTGAGCGAGGCAGCGCCAGCCGGCTCTCAGGACTGGCTGCTTCCACAGCAGGGCACAGCAAGCACTCAGTGAGTGATGAAGGAATGAGTAAGTGAAGAGCTTTCATTAGACACAGATGACATTCAGAGCTTCCTTCCTTGGGCCGTCTTTCCTCGCTTTCCCTGCTTCTGATTAGCAATAGTACCAACAGCGACACTCTCAGCTCAATTGTTTGGGGTCTCTGAAAGCCACTTTATTGCCAAGTGTGAATTTTACTGGGTCAAAAATCTACAATTGGGCAATTATGGACACAGAACTAAGGGTTTGGCACTTATCAGCGCCCATACAAGGCCTGTTTCAAGCTGTTTTTTTCTCCTTAGCTAAGGACCTGTTTTTCTTAAGTGCACTGCTACCTGTGTCCCAGGCTCGGCTCAGCTCGGCAGCCACTGCCATTGAGGAATGAGATCAGTCAGAATTGGTGTCCTGGTTCAAGAACTCAACATTGAACATCAGGGAGTTCTTCAAGTTTCCAGACTCTAAAACAGGCACAGCTCCAGTCTGGAATGTTCTTCCTTTCATAGACTTAAGTGCACATGACAGACACTGAGAGGGAGGTCCACAGTAGTGATGGCAGCAGGGTGATCGACAAGGGGCACTGGAGAATATCTATGTTCAAGGAGCCAAAAAGTTTTCATGTAAAGTTGAAAGAATACTGGAATAATTAGATCTTCTATTTGTTAAGCAACAAACTGGGGTTAGTTCACCCACAGACCACCCACAGAGAAGCTAACTGGTTTCTAGAAAATACCAAATTATGATAGCTATGGTTTTGCACACTTAAGGCCAGTTCTATAGTGCTGTGAAGTGAGCCTCCATCAAGTATGGGGAGAGAACAGGCTCTCCAGAGCTAGCTGCCCACCTAACATCTTCTTCCTGCTGGTGGGCTGCCTTCTCTTCAAGGCTAGCGGGAACACTCCCAGCCTCCTCCAAGGTCAGCCCTTAGAAATGGGACCCCATTCTGCAGTAAGACTCAGGAGAAATCTGCGGGGCCCTGGGAATGAGCCATGAGGAGAGACTCCTCCCTTCTCTGTTGTTACAAAAATGACGTCTCTGGAGCATAGTGGCTGTCTTGTAATATGAGGGGGTGGGTGTCACAAGACTCGAAAAGACCATCAGAGGTGACTAACAGCATGGCAACTGTGAGATGCTAAGCCGGATGTGGAACCTCCTGCTCTCAGACTTCTGAGAGGAAAGTGGGTTCTAGCTGCCTGCACTGGAAAGCATGGCGGACGGTTTAGCAAAGGCTCTTCTTCACCTGGACTCGCCATTAGCTCCGGCACTGTCCCATCCCCACCCCACACACTTGAAGGCAGGACTTGGCTCTCTCTCCTGTCACTGCTGTACACACACAATTATTGTGGAGGCCAAGCCAGACTTGCTGACTTCACTGCGGCTTCAGGCAAAAATAAATAAATAAATAAAAAATCAAACAAAAAACAGAGAAAAACAATGTGTAACATTTTCCCCTCAACTACAAAGTAGCTGTTGGCATCTCATAATCTGTTCCTTTACATCTTGTTCTGCTGTGGGGAACAGACGTGCAGTCTAATTCATCTTCCCCGAATCCAGGCTGGCCTTGCTAACTTGCTTGACCCATGTGATATGCTAGAGAGATCCTGTGTCAAAAGACTGGAAGCTTCCATTTGCCACTCTTGGGAGTCTCAGCAACAGGCAGGAAGTCTTGCTTGTGGGCTGCCACTGTGTTAAGAAGGCAAAGCCATGTGCAGAGGCCCCAAAGAAGAAACTGCCACACAGGGGGAGGGAGGCCCAAGAGCTCTAAGCTACAGATGGGGGGTGGGGAGAAGCCACACAGACCGCAGCTGCCCTGGCACGTGGCCCATGCATTGGAGACACTGCCTCGTGGTGTCCTCGCCACATTGCTGACCACAAAATAGTCAACAAAATAAACTGCTTTTTCTGGAGTCACAAATTCTGAGGTAGTCTGCTATGCAAGAGGCAACAGAACTGTCACTGTTCAAGGCCAACTTATCAGTGCAGAACATTCTGTGAATCATATGTGACTCACCATAGAAGCCATGATGGCTGTTTGTGTGTGCATCTAACCTGCACCCAGGTGTGGGACTGAGGCATCTCTCTGCCATGACAGGGTGCATACAATACCTTTACACAGGTCAGCTTGCATGAGAAGAATCTGAGGCATTCAAATAATTGTCAGCAGAAGCAAGTCCCTGAGTATGCCACGTGAACAATTCTTTGGTCCTTACATATTTGGAACGGAAACAGAAGGAATACCAGGAAGGCAAAAGAACACCTGCTTCCCTTGGAACTTTTGGTGAATTCCACTGCCAGGCATACCAGGGGCGCACGCTTCTAAGCTACAGTCTGCCTTGTTCAAGGGAGTGACTGGGACATGGTGTGGCTACATGTGTATCTGAGTTTCAAATAAGAGGCAATGAACATTCGTTCTCTTCAAAATGATTCCAAGTTTGTTACTACATTTTCCTTGGCACCAAATGACTCAAGGGTTTAACAAGGCCACTTGTCTAGGAATCCTGGACACTGACTATTACAGAACGGTGGGGTCACACAGCAGCGTGATTAACTCAGAGCACAGTGTTTCTGGGAGAGCCCACTCTGTCCAGGCTGCACTGTGAGCAGATGTCATTAAAATTGGTTGGCACTAACTCTGTCTCCAGAAGGAGGTCAGAGGCCAGAGAACCACTGTGACTGCATGCTGAGGGACACTTTCCCTGTGACTTCCAATGTGCCCAGTACTGCCTTACAATTCTGCCTTGAGGACCTGAGTGTGCTGGTCCTTGCGACACATCCTACAGACCCAAGTGGAACCCAAGGAGGAGCCTGGGTGTGCTCCCCTCTGGGAGCCATGACCCCTTTGTCTTTTAGGGCCCACCAAGAAATAAATAAATAAATAAATAAATAAATAAATAAATAAATAAATAAATAAATAAATAAGCTTATGTTCTCAACAGAGAATAAAGACTGCGAGTTACAGTCTTTAAGAAAGCCAAGTTCAGACAAGGCATCTGCATATTTGAAAACTTATTTTCGACCACTTTAACTGTTAGTTCTAACTGTTAATTTCCTATTTCCATTCACCGTGTGACTTAAACAAAGAGCTATACAAATGACTGCCGCAGAAAGGACCTGTCAGAAAGGGAAAAGCAATGGCACAGGCCGCTCCCAGCAGTTGGGATCAAGCGCAAGGTAAACTGCTGTAGAAGCATTTTAATTGCCTTAGGAAACAATAACTAAACAGTTGGCAGTAGGTCTGAAGGAACTGTGGGTATTTTGTTCAAAACTAACTTTTGATCTGTGTATTTGTGGCAGAAGTATGTACACTTAGGAGCAATTGGATGAGCCTGCTTGAGGTAGCCTTTTGATGCTGGACAAAGCAGCCTGGGTACCTCAGGTTCTTGAGCACATATAAAACTGCCCCTCGGGGCCTTAGACACTGTAGGGAACACCACACCACCTCACCGCATGTCCTCTGAGAAGCCAGCATGTTCCCGAGTGTTGCTCATGCTGCAGAGGTACCAATGTGAGTGCTTGCCCTATTCTGCTGGGCTCCAACTTCAGGAAAGAACACAACCACGTGGATCCTGCAAAGATCAACTTGGCTAGAGGATTCTGATGCCAGGGAGACAACACACTGGATCTGGCTGGAATTCTCGCTCGGCTATTCATCAATTATAACTGTATGACAGCTTCTCTCTGATTTTTCTGTTTCCTAATTCACCAGCCAAAGGAGTCAATGCCAGCAGCTCTGATGTCACTATATGAAAGCAGAGGGAATGACGCCCAGCGGGGGTTTCCTCCCATGCATAGCTACACATGCAGCACAGCTTCATGACCCAAGAGTACTTTCATTGCTCCTTGAATTCCGAAACATTGTTCTGGAGGTGGCTATTCTCTCTGGCTTCAAATATATGCTAGATATTGACTGTATTAATTAGAGATAATCCTGGTATGACAAACACGTTTTCCCAGAACTAATGACTTTTATGTCAGGATGACAAGTATAATTAGGCAATAAATCCTCTGTCTGGTTCAAATCACTACAGAGAAGATGTGGTCTCTGCCATCCTTGTCAATTTATGTATGAAATATGTATGAGTACTATTTCTAAAGAGAGGAGGTAGCAAAAAGAATTCACAATTTATGTTGCATGCATACACTCTAAAATATTCCATCATTTCTGGGAGCCATATTTCACAAAAGTGCATCAGCCATGGCTACAATAAGAAAGTCACAGAGTGCTAACTTGGGTTTCATCAAAATCAATAGCATTTCCTAGTAAATCAAAATAAGAAGCTATTTTAGAGGCAATGGTTTTGAATTTGATGTTGGGCCACTCTTGTCCTCATCAAGATTGGCTTACTGAACTATTCTGTAAACCTTGGCAGAGAACCTATTGTATGTAGAGCATGGGGGCATGGGCAGGGGCAGACACAGTCAACTAGTCAGTAAGCACAGACACCAGGGTGTTAGAACACTCCACAAGAACCAGCCATGCCTACTTACAGTAACAGTCACAGGAGAAGACCTGACTCAGAAATGGCTGGGAAGACATGAACGTCAAGGGCTACAGCTGGACAGTTGGCCAAGATCAAATTCATGTCCTTTTAAAATATCTGCCCCCAGGAATTCTATCACCTCCAGTCAGGTGAAAAAAACTTCTTGAGGTCACAAGTGCTGTAGTTCAAAAACCAGCCTTCCGGGCTGGTGAGATGGCTCAGCAGTTAAAGGCACCTGCTTTTGGGTTCGATTCCCCAGTATACATGTGAAGCCAGAAGCACAAGTGGCACAAGCATCTGGAGTTCATTTACAGGGGACCCTTGTGTGCACATTCTCTCTCTCTCTCTCTCTCTCTCTCTCTCTCTGGTAAATAAATTAAAAATGAAAACCAGCCTTCAACTGTGGTTAACAGGAAAGATTGGGCTGAATCTCCATTTCACTGTTGGCTAGCTGTGGGACTGTGGGCCATTTACTCCAGTGCTTGATGGCTCAGTTTGTCACTGTTAAAATGCTGGTCTTGGATCCCCAAGAAAGCCATTGCTGTTTAAGAGCCGAGATGTTATAGTTACTTCTGTACCCACCTCATTAATCACAAGGCGCGGAGCAACTGAAAAGCTGATTCAAATTTATGTGAATGATTTATTTCATTGTGCTTCAGAAATTACAAAGCTCAATCTAATATGCAACCCCTTCTGTCTTACCTCCTTTGAGGTGGAGTGTAGTCTCCTCACACACATCTATACATTACCAAGCACACACTGTACCAGTTACCACAGACTGCAGCCCATTTGAAATCACGTATTTCAAAGTTCTGCTTCTTGGCAACACCTCTCCAAAAGTCTGTGTGGGAGCTCCTGACAGCAGGAGAAGATGAGGAGGGTACTGCAAGCATGGTACCAGGAGACACTCTGAAACCTAGGTATTAGGATGCCTACCCACCCCAGGGGTTGATTCTGTGACAAAGGCCACTCCTAGCTACCTGAAGAAGGGTAGGGGAGCCACCTTGACCTGGTAGGAGATGGAAAAGTGGCTCTCAGCATATCCATTTTTAGGGTGGAGGGCATCAGTTCTGAACATTTGTTGTTCTGAACATGAGAAAGAAATTACTGTATTTATGTGAAATATGTGAAAATACAGTATTTATGTGAAATGCCAAATGCTTTATTGAAGCTAAAACCATACTTTCTCATTTCTGCATACCTTAGTCAGACAGCTACATAGACAGACAGACAGACAGACAGACAGACAGACAGACAGACAAAGAAATGGGAGGAAGACGTGGAGGAAGAGATTGCTACCTGTATCAGAACAATATTTAGGTTTCGTCCAGACACTGCTTTCAAGGGTGTATGCATTTCTTAAATTTACTTTTCCAAATATCTATATATTGGCTAACAGATGAAGGATGTGTCCCAGGAAGCAGTGAACCCTAATAAATATGAATGAGAAATAAAATAAAGCTCTTGCAAATGACCTCACTGAAAAAGCAGAATTCATTGTTCAATAATTCTGCTCCCGGCTGGAGAGATGGCTCAGCGGTTAAGGCACTTGCCTCCAGTGCCTAAGGCTCCTGGTTCAATTCCCCAGGACCCACATAAACCAGACCCACAAGGTTGTGTCCCTGATGCTCTATCTCACTTTCTCTCTCTCTGTATCTCTCTGCTTCAAAATGAATAAATACTTAAAAAAAATAATTCTGCTCCAGACTGCTCTTTTTTTAAATATAAATTTATTGTCCATAATGCTCTTTTAAGAACGTATTTACTAAGTAAAACAAAGTGCACCCTGTTTCCGAAAGAGCACTGGTAGATGCACCTAGGCATCCACAATACTCTGTGTGTTGAAGCAAGCCAGCAGGAAACGCAAGCTCTACTTGTTGGCCTGAGTGGGCAAATCTCCAGATGCTATAAATTGAATCTGACATAAATTGATTTTATACTAGGATTCCAAAGACCTGCCATATGATTATTTTAATATGTAGGTCAGTTTATCAAACTGTTTATCCAAACTATCCCTTGAGTACTGAGAAATAAAGATTGAAATTTACTCTTGTTCCAAATAAAACATACAAAACCCATTGATTGTTAATAATGGTAAAAGCAAAAGACCTCAGTTAAAAGATGCAAAAAAGAAGGGAGGTCGTTTTTCCCCTCAGTTGATTTTTTTTTCTCAGCCTACATTTAAAATTTGTCCATCTGCTAAAGTCTCATTTTCTCTATGAAATCAGCTAAGTCCACTATCCTACTTACATAAAACCATGAAAATATTTATTTTCAAAAGACAACAGGTATCTTGGCAGTTGGTGCTTTCAAGATGTTGAGCTTGCTAGACTCATGCAAACTACCACCTTAAATTTCCCAGATCATTTGTAAGACAAGGGCTATTTTTCCTGGGCAGTCCTGCCACCACACAAAGCTGTCCACAGGTGATACTGGTAAAAGCCTAGGTATGCTGGATGGTACTCAAGCCTCATTAAACAGAACTTCTTTTATTTTTATTTTGAGACATGGCCTTAATAGAGCCCAGGCTGGCCTCAAACTCTGGATGCTCCCAGGACAGGCCTTAACAACTGATCCTCCAGCCTCCAACTCCCAAAAATACATGTGCCACCATGCCTGCCATTAAATTCAACTTCTTCAAAAGGTTCCCTATTAGCTGAGTACTCTTAGGCCATATTCTGAATCTATCTCCTAACCTGTCAAGTATTACCAGCCCCTTGAAGGGCTGTTGGGAGCGCTCAGTAGAATTCTGTAAAGTGTCTCTAGTATAGTACCCAGCACACAATTACTACGGTAGCCCATTATTTTGATGATTATAATATCCTTGATGTCTATTAGACAAGGATACTTTTATGGAGTCTGCCAGATTCTTGATCCACTTATAATGAAAAGCACATTTTAATAATATGAAATAAGTACCAAATGTAACCAATGACTAGTACGTTCCTTCCAGCTGTAGTCTATCAGGATGCTAGAGAGCCACTATCACCAGCTCCTACTATATTCTTCTAGAGAAATTCATGCGCATACTAGCATGGTGTTTATGTAAGGAGGGAAAGCACACTGGGCAGTGTTGTGACCCTGCTTCTTTCACTTAACACAGTGACTACCAGAATGACAGAGGTCACGAGCATTAGTGCTCTATTCTTTTTGAAAGATATTGTGGTCTATTCATTTAGTGTATGCCTTTTGATGGGCATTAAAAAATTACAATCAATTATACATAATGCTGAAATAAATATCTAGGCATGCCTTTTGCATAGAAGGGAATGGGATAGATTCCTAGAAACAAAACTGCATGATCAAATGGCGCTTGCTATGTGTACTTAGTATTAAAAAATTACCACACTCATTTCATAGACATTTTACCAATTTACATTCTGACTGCTCTTCATGAGTGTGCTCTCTCCACCCTCTCCAAAGTGGAGTGTTATTTTTTATGTGCTATGATCTTTACTTTCTGAGATGCAAGAAATGCTCTACTTTTAGCTAGCACTTCTACTATTATGAATAAGGCTGAATGTGTTTTTAAGAATGTGGAAGTTATCCACCCCCCTTTTCTTTTTTTACCATGAACTGTTTCCATAGTTAAATTCCACACCACAGATGTGACCTGAGCACTTTCCAGTGGCCTCCTGTACACACTGGCAAACTTCCCCTCCCCTGTCTAGTGCATGGTACCAAGTTATCCCATGAGTGTGCATCCCAGCTTTCTTACTCTTAGGAACATTTCTAGCATTTTAACGCTATGCTTCAGGGCTGTTTTTAACAATGAAGTCAGTAAGAAAAGGCACAAACAATGAAAGAAAAAAAAAACAGCCTACAAAACCTTGGCACTCAGTTATCAAAAGACTGGGCTTGGCTTTACTGGAGCTCTGTAGCTGATAGCAGACCAAGCTTTCCCCACTCCACACCTGCCCACAAATGAACGCCAAGGGGACAGGAGGTCTGGTTTTGCGATTACAAACCAGTTTTAGTGAGTAGGGTAAATACTAGATCTGCACACTTCTACATTTACAAATATAGCCATGTAAACATCGAATCTTCAGATAATGGTAACTGCACTTTTCCCATCTACTGTAATTCTACAGTAATAAGCATTAAAAATAATTTCTGAGCTTCTAGCATTTTTACAAGTCTGCATTACGTTCTGAACTTTGTCTTAGATTCTATATTTTATAGGACTAATAGAAGGGGCATATTTCTATTCTTTTTTTTCAAATTATCATTTATTTATTTACAAGGAGACAGAGACAGAGAGAGAGAGAGAAAGAGAGAGAGAGAGAGAGAGAGAGAGAGAGAGAGAGGGAGGGAGGGAGGGAGAATGAGAATGGGCATACGAGGGCCTCCAGCTGCTGTAAATGAACTCCAGATGCACATGCCACTTTGTGCATCTGGCTTTATGTGGGTACTGGGGAATTGAACCTGGGTGGTTAGGTTTTGTAGGCAAGTGCCTTAACTGCTGAGCCATCTCTCCAGCCCAGCATATTTCTATTCTTGAGGACACTTCTCTCTACAGAACAATAACAATATGGCTATGTTAATTAACTGTCTAAAACAAACAAGGATAGCAAATTAATTTTCTGTCACTCTGCTGTATACACTTCCATTTTTATACTGTTTACTGCTAAGTGCATCTTCTGTTTAGTTTTGGAGACAAGGTCTTGCCATATAGCCCTAGTTGGCTTGGTATTCACTACGTAGTCCAAGCTGGCTTTGAACTCATGGCAATCCTCTTGCCTCAGATTTCTGAGTGGTGGGATTATAGGTCACCATGGCCAGCTGCTGACTGCCTTTTAACCTTTAAACACACTGAAAGGTTCATGTATTAAGTGGCTGTTGTCTTTTGACATAAATCCCAGGATACTAACATGTGCACACTACCTCTCTTTTTCTCTCCTTCTTTGCCCCTTTTACTATTCCTAACATTTCTAGATTTCAGAACTGTAACCCAGTGGATTCCACAGTGATCATTTCCTCCTTTGTTTCTGAAGCTTTTCCATTTGCCTCCTTTGGGCTCAGGTTTGTCTTCTGGTAATATCTTTGGTAAAGGGTCATAACATGCCATATCCTAAGTTTCTGCATGAGTACCAGTCCTTTTCTAGGGGCTCTATAGTCAACAAAAATTTGGGGGGAGTTATAAAACCTTGAAATACTCATTAGTGCTAAATGCTTTGCAGTTTTCAGTGTTTAGGCCTATTGTATTTCATGTCTTTGTAGTTCATAAAGTATCTTCAATGACTTGTGCTCAAAATTCCCATTCTGTCACTTATTGCTAATAGTTGACTTTTACATATTGGTCTTGTATCCTGCAAGTCCACTATACTTACTTATTAGAACTAGTAGGCTGTATCTTTTTAAAAAATCATCTGCATGGTTTTTCTATGTGGGTAGGCATATTATGAATAAACACAATTTTATTCCTTTTATTTGCAAATCCTCAAATCATTTTTTAAAATTGCTGAACTGTGGTCCTTGGAGCTTTGGTTCCATCTGAAATAGACCTGGCAGAGAGGCAGGCCCCACTCCCATTCCATGGAGGGGAAGCATCAACTCTCCCTATTAAGTGTGGTCACTTCTAGGTTTATCATCAACACCCTTTGTCAAATTCCAAAGTTTTTTTTAAATAAATATTTTTAAATATTTTATTTATTCATTTTTCAAGCAGAGAGATAGAGAGATAGAGATAGAGAGAGAGAGAGAGAGAGAGAGAGAGAGAGAGAGAGAGAGAGCACCAGGGCCACCACCTTGTGAGTCTGGCTTATGTGGGTCCTGGGGAATTGAACCCAGGGCCTTAGGCACTGGAGGCAAGTGCCTTAACCGCTGAGCCATCTCTCCAGCCCCCAAAGTTTCTTCTATTTCTGGCACCCTGAGACATTTTATGAAGTGTTTCACTACCAAAAGACTTCTGTGGACCTACTGAGATGATCATGTAGCTTTCATTTTCTTTCTTTTTTCCCAGTGATGAGGATGGAATCCAGAGCCTTGAACATTTATCACATTTATCACATTGCCACTAAAAGCTATACCCACAGATCTCTCTCTTCCTTTTTGATCCAAGGACGCAGCATGTAGCGAGCACCAATCTTGAACAGACTCGGCCCAGGCTGTCATGAACTTGAGATCCTCCTACTGAGCTCAGCCTCCTGATCACTGGGATTACAGGCAGACACCAGGATGTCCAGCCGATGCTCTTTTTAGTCTATAGACAGGTGAGTTCCATCGATTGACTACTGCGGGGTGAGTCACCCTTGTATTTCCAGGCTACACAACGCAAGATCCTTACCATTTCCTCCCTCCTGCCCTCAGTGTATGTATAAATCCCACAAATTACCATTAACTTGGCTTTCAACAGTCAATTATTTTTTTAAAGGCATTAAAAGTAAGACTGTTTTTAAAGGCATTAAAAGTTTACCCGTTTTCGAGTTAGTGAGAGGGCGGAGCAAGATGGTGACCGAGTAACAACTTCGCCAGGACTCTCCGGAAAGGTTTGACCCCCCTCAACTGGTATCCAGGCTTTGGACACCGGCCGAACCCGAGTTCGGACTCTCCCTCCCTCCCGAACCCCTGGGCTGCAGCAGACGGGGTTCGCGCGAGCAGCTCTCTGATCCCCTGTGGAGCAGAGGGCCGAGCCCTCCGGCCCCCACTGGCTCCCGCCATTATCCCCCGGGGCGGATTCCAGGCTCTCCGTGGCGGCGGAGGTTACATTGCAGGACTGAGACCCGGGCACCGGGCCTCTCCTTGGCATCGGCTTGGGGCCCACAGCAGGCTTCCCCAGCAGATCTCAGCTCTGCAGGAGAACACAGAGTGGGCTGATCCCTGGCGCCAGTTGAGAGGCTTTCCCGCGGGTGCTGCCAGTCCTCAGAGGCGGTCTTCCCCACCTTCTGAGAGGGGAAAGAGTGTCTCTCCACAGAGGTTGGGGGTCTGTCTGCAATACAGGCCCAAGTTTGGGGCCGCCCAGTCGCTCCTCAACTTTAAAACTTCCGCGGGTTCCCGGCAGCTTTTGGCTCTGCAGGGGAGCCAGCAGCTGTGCCCTCCCTCTGCACCTCAGGCTCCACCTTCATCCCCTCGTGGCAGATTCCTGGTACTTG
>PVHP010026628.1:0-24512 GCA_004024765.1 Zapus hudsonius | reverse complement strand
TTCTGAATTCTAGTGAGAAAAATCATGGGGCTCTGAATGCCCTCATACCTACCCTAGGTGACGCTTGTGCTTGTGTTGTTGTTAGGGTTAAATACTATATATTTCTCTTCTTGATAACTCTGTTAATATATGTCATATGCTTTGCAAGCCATGCAGGAACTGTCTCAGACCATGTCAGATGCTGCGATGCCATTCGATGGGCAGTTCTGGGGATGGATCTTGAGTTTTCACTGTGGACGGCGACCCAACACTGAACCACTCCACTGGACACCCTATATGGAACACTCCCCACTTCTAGGGGGAGCTACCCCACCTCCTGCCTCACAATATGAGACAGGACAAAATCTTGGCAATGTGATATATGGCTAAGGGGTCTCTGTCTCTTGGGCCTTAGCTAGGGACCCTCCCCTCTCTGAGGGATACCCCCAACTGCAATAACTTCGTGTCCTATTCAGCAGGAAATAGATGAGAGAGACTTCTTCGTCCCCATTCCCGACAGCAGTTGGGGTGCCCTCAAGAGAGGGGGAATATATGAAAGTCTAAGAATAAGACCCCACATAAGAATGCCAGGCCCCTTAGTTATCCTGTTGCTAATTCTAACAGTAGGCAACAGTATACCACCATAAAGGAGGTGGAAACTGGTCTCTAGGATTAGAGACAGCCCATAGGAAAAGGGGGGATGTTAGAGAAAAATTAAAAATTAGAATGAAAGTAGAAAATTTCAGGACAAGAAGGAGCTAATTATTAATAAAAGGAAGTAGGAAAAGTGAAATATCTACCTCAGCATGGTATGTTGGTATGGCTCCCCCACCTCACCCTGCCCCTATAATCCTGCCTTTGTTTCCCTGTAATCTTGCATCTGTGGTTAAGCCCAGTAAAGACTGAGAATGGGTTCTATAGATATGGAAAGAATGTGCAAATGCCCAGGTTACTGGAAAAGCCTGTAAAGATTCCCTGAATTGTGATGTATGTTTGGATTCCTTTAAAGAGTCTGCTGAACTTAGCTCTTGGCTTTTTTTGCCTATGTCTGGCTATGGACAAGCACTTGAGCCCTGGGCATGCCTGGTTATTTTTAATAAAACCCTTTGCATGTTGCATAGGAGAGTTGGTCAGAGTCTTCTTTTGAGTCGGGGGTCCGGGGTCCTAACAATATTGCCCAAAATTGTTCTATTTTTTTTACTGGTTTGGCCACTTTCTTACATGTAGTTTAAATTCAGACAGACTATTATCAATGAGAAGGGATTGCAAATTTGTTAGCATACAGTCTTTCAGCTTTGGCTCACTTTATCCTTTCTGGAATGATTGTGTATATTATTCCCATTTATTGTACTACACCACTATTGTAAATGATATGGGAAAATTGTACAGGTAAATTCCAGCTTTTCATCTTAATCCTAAAGGATGGGCAGAGTAAAGAAAGAAATGAAACTAATTTAACATTCTTTAGAGAAAGAGCTTTTAGAAGGACCACCTGTCATTCCAAAGTAAAGCAGCGTACTTCACATCCTGATACTGAGTCTTTTTTTCAATCAGTTACGCTGCATTTGTATTCATTTTACACAAGAATTGTTGAAATTTCTAGAGGAAGAAATCTGCATCCACTTTTTCAAAGGCTTTTATTTTGGCAACTATATAGCAAATCACATAAGTAATTTTCTGTAGCTCACTCAATTAATACATTGCAGATGGATATATTTTGTAAGTCATAATGGGTCATTTCTGCCAAAACAACCAAGCCCTTTAAAGTTTAACTGGGGGAAATACATGCATGCTTCATGTAGCCTTAATTTAGTATGAGAGCTCCCATCTTTTATTCCTGAAAAGCCGTTTTGTTAGTGTGGTGAACTTCTTTCTGGGAAAGTAAATTGGTTTGAGCATGAGAGAACCTGTACTACCCAATGCTTATTGTCTCCCATTCACGATATAACATGCCACAACTTAAAAGAAAAGTGCTGAGTTAATGCAGCTTTTAGGTTATTTTAGCAGTTTCTGATAATTTGCATACACATAGATGTACACACCTTCTTTTTCTTAGATATGGAGTTTAACTTTCCTTTGCCGCTATTATTTGCTATGTTCAACACTGAGCAGAGTTTATTTTGTCTACCCTGTGGTTCCATGTTTTATAAATGTTAACTAATTCTATCCTTGGTAAGTGACTGAATTAAGATTCATCAATCATGCATGTATTTCTAGAATTATATCATTAATCCTTCGCTAAAAGTTTTAAATGGCTCAGATAATGTATCTCTCAGATCCAAGTATATAGTTATTTGTAGTTCATTCAATAATTTGGCTTTTTAAATATGAGATTTATAAAATATCAAGAAGCAAACATAAGAATTGCATTTTTCACTGATTAAGGCTTTTTAAAGTTATATGCAAAACCTGTAAACCATTCAAAATGAGATAATTGTGTCTTCATAATATTTTAATTATGTATATTGAGAAAAGTGCTAACATAAAGTGAAAATGCAAATCACAAGGACAATGAAGAACAAAAAGTACTCATCTAATAATGTGATTTCCTATTCTACAAAGGATTGTAAAAATTAATTTTAAAAATCCTTAATAAAGCCCTAACGGAAAAAGGCAGAACACCTTTTGTGAGAATAAGTAACATAAATAAGTAAAGAAATAACAAAATGAATTTTAGAAGAAAAGAAATTATGTATAGCACTAATGTGAACAGATGTACAAATCAAAATGACAATATTCATTATAAGATTTTACCACAAATTTAGATATTTTATCACTTATTGTGATAAAAAAAAAACGTTGTGGAGAAACAAAAATTCAAACAGATTGAAAATAGGACTAACACAACTACCTTGAGAGCAACTTGTCAATATCCATAAAATTAATAAATATTGTAAACACCAGGAAATTATTTCTTTTGCCTCAGAGACTTTAATGTATTCATATACATTAAGTAGAATTACATACTTACAGGTAAATTTATATGTGTATGCATTTTCACATATCTATAGGGTATGCACAAATGCATGGATAAAATAAGATAATGTATTTGAACAGATTTTGGTAATACTATGTGAAAGATGAATGTCAGGATACAGAAAGGTTGGGGAGACTGCTCAATGATCAAAGGTGATTGCATGCAAAGCCTGCTGGCACTGGCTCATTTATTTCCCCAGTACCCACATAAAGACAGATATACAAAGTGGTGCATGTGAGAGAGATTAGGAGAAAGAACCCTCCCACAGGGAGACAGGGCATGGCCTCAGACAAATGACCTCATGTCATGTTATAAAGAACACTCCTAGGCCTGAGCCTTACCACTCCCCCCAGCAAAGAAATATTTAAAATTCCTCACTTGAACTTGGGACATGTGCTTTTTTCCTGTCTGGACTGCTGGGCTGGGTGTGTGGTACTGGGCTAGTGAGTTTTGCTCCTTCCCCTCTCTGATCTCAACATTGGGATCAGAGAGAGGGAGGAAGGGAATTTTTTTTTCTTTAACATGTGTGCTATTTCCTTTTTTTCACTTTTTCTGGTGATTCTGTGCACTTTTGGTGATGAATTGTAAACTTCATAGACCACGTGATGACTGGGATGCTTCCCTATCCAATTCATTTCCCCTTCCCTTAATTGATTTTAATCTAGAATAAACATGTGATAAGAAAAATGATTCTGTCCAAAGTGTCTAAATTTTTAGCATTAGAGGACACGAACTCAAGGGGAAAGCAGCCGTAAAATCCCAGGTATTCAACCTCTGTGCCAAATCCCTTTTACACATGCATCTAGAGTTCATTTGAAGTGTCAAGAAGCCCTGTCTATTTTCTGCTCCCCCATCTCTCTCTTTCTATCTGTGTTCACAAACAAACAAACAAATAAATGAATGAATAATTAAATAAATAAATAAATAATTTTTTAAGGAAGTCAGTGTAAGAATGGAGTTGCTGTGGACTCAAGATGAGACAGAAGGAGAAAGCTAGTTTATTTAGCAGTTTCAGTCAGGGACTGAGGCCCAGATGGAACCAGGAGATGCCACTCCACATGCTATCCACACGACAAAAACATGACAAAACTCCTGGCAGGACTGGAATTTGTGTCTAACTGAGACTGACCTAAAGAGCCCCCTGCATTTTAGCCTTTGAGTATTTGGGACCCAGGAACTAGTGGATAGACTCAGGAAAAGCATATTTCCAGACCCTTTTTTGGTCTTCCCCTTAAACTTGACTCATGTATGTAAACATTTTATACAATTTATTTTACAGAGTGTCTGCTGCTCACATAGATGACCACTGTTGCAGTTACCTTCTTTTTGCTGGGACAATACCTGACTAGAAGCAGTTTATGGAAGGAAAATATTTTTTCAGGATTACAGAATCCAAGGGAAATTCCACCATGGTGAAAGAAGCTGGCTCACTCCAACATGCATTCACAACAGCTGCAAGCAGGAACAGCCAGAGCTTAAAATTGGCTTTCAACACACCCTAAAGTTGGTCTCAAGATCTGCCCCCAGTGACACACCTCTCCCAAGATGCTGTTTGAGATTTCAGTAGAAAGTTTATTCTAAAAAACCTGTCTATGGGGGACATACATTCAAACTACCTCAAGCAGAGAACACACTACATTGCCAGGCAATTAATTCCATCTTTTTTCTCTTCATGAACACTGGAGTGTCCTCTTAAATTGAGTAATACTGTTATTTTTAAAGTTTCTATGAGAAGGGGCAAATGATATTTATTTTTAATTTTTCATATTTATTTTTAATTAAGATGCAAGTTATTAGATATAATGAGATTTTAAAACATGGTTATGAAATGGGTATAGTGGCCCAAACCTATAATCCCAGCACTTGGGAGGAGGATGAAGAAGGAAAGTGGATCAGGAATTCAAGGTCAGATTCTTAAAAATCAAACAAACAAAAAAATTTACATGGCATGGGGAGACATGCCTTTAATTCTAGAACTCTGGAGGCTGAGGTAGGTGGATGACTGAGCCACTGCTGAGAAAGAGAGAGAAAGAGAGAGAGAGAGAGAGGGAGGAAGGTGCAATTGTTTTATTTACTATTGTATATAAGTTCTTTAATATCTGAAGATAGAATTTTAGAGCCCTTAGAATTTTCCATTCATGTTGTGAACTGTTAGACCTTTCAAATCTGACATGGTTTCATATCCACTTCCTCTTCAGAAATAATCTGAATAGTATAATATAGATTAAGCCTATTAGCTACATTTTCCTCGAACCTTTCCTTCTATCTAATTAAGAATCAACCCTAACCACCACAGTCATACCGTGGAGGATCCATATGGAACCCCACAGAGAATGTCAGGATGAACAAGGGACCCACAGCCACAGCCATTAAATCAACACAGAATAAGCCAGTAAAACAGAAACCAACGATTTTCGACACAAAGACCCCTAAGCTCACAACTTTAAAGCAGCCTTAATACTCACCCACCATGACTCAGGGAACTATGAAGAAGAGGGAGTGGAAAGATTGTGAGAGCTGTGGTGGGGGAGATCATCCAGAGGCATGGCCATGAGAACCTGGCTGAATACTAGGCTATCCATGGTCCCCTGTCACAAGGACTGATCCAGACGACCCATGGAGGAGGTTATCCAGCAGATTGGGGAGGGGAGGGCAGCGGGGAATTGGGGATAACAACTCATTGTTTGCCCACTCAATATTGTAACTCATTATGGACAATAAAATAAAATAAAAAGAATCAATTTACCTCCTTAAAGTAAAGCCTACCATTTTGCTCTCACACATGGTGCTGTTATTGTTCATTCAGGAGTGTCTTTGTATTCCCACAATGATTACAACTAAACTATGGTATATTTATTTAGGTAAGAAACTGTTTATGTATAGTTGTGCATATTTACACATTTAGGTATGATGGATTTTTTTTACTGTGCAAAATTATGAACATTTTAAATGTTTTTGTAATTTTTTATACCTATTCTTTCAGCCTTTACAGAAAAAAATTTCCTTTCTTATGATAGTGATAATGAATACTATAAATGCCAAGAAGACATACTAGCTTGTTTAAGAGGCATGGGCTACTGAATCAGACCTCCAACAACATCTTGAAAGCTCTTTCAGATCATAGCTGATCTTTCCTTTCCACAAAGATTTGACCAAACTATCAAAATATTTAAATAGAAGGCAGACTATTTTCATCAATATTTTTTAAAATTTTTAAAGCATTTTTTATTTGAAAGAGAAAGAAAGAGGCCTGTAAGGAGAGGGGTTGAGAGAAAGAGAGAGAGAGAGAGAGAGAGAGAGAGAGAGAGAGAGAGAGAGAGAGAGAGAGAGAGAGAGAGAGAGAGAGAGAGAGAGAGAATGGGCACACCAGAGTTTCCAGGCTCTGCAAATGAACTCCAGATCTATATGCCACCTTGTGCACCTGGCTTTATGTGGGTACTGGGGAATTGAACTCAGGTCTGTTTTGTGGGCAAGCACATTAACTTGTGAGCAATCTCTCCAGCCCTAGTTTTAAATGTTATATTGACAACCCTTATTCATATATACAAGGTATCCTGATAATCATTCTCTACCACTACCCTGTTTCCCCCTCCCTACCGCCTTCTACTGAATTGCTTTTTTTTCCCATCTACTCCCTGAACTAATTGGATTTCATCTCCCTCCCCAACTCATATTTTGTAGGTCATGTATAGATAGTGTCAGCTACTTTGCAATGACTACTTGATCTCCGGAAGAAAGCACTCCAAAGCACCACTCCCCTTCATTTGGCCTTAAATTCTTTCTGCTACCTCGTTTGTCATGGTCCCTGAACCTTGGAGGGTGTGCTAAAGTTATATCAGTGTTGACCACTCCACTGTCACTTTTCAGCACTTTGATGAATTTTAAGTCTCCTCACTTGTTAATATGATCTGACAAGAGAAGCTTCTTTAACCATAAGTGAGAGTAGCATTAATATATGGGCATAAACAAAATTATTTAGAGGGCAGTTTGGTGAGCATAACATAACTATTCAGGTCACCAACAGCAATTGTTTTCTGCTAGGACTATGTCCTCCCTAGTCATAGACTTGATTATGTTTTCAGTACCATGCATGAATCTCTCCCATAGAGTGGGCTTAAAATTCAAACAGAGAGCAGTAGATTTCACCCATAATAGACATGCTAGCTACTATTGTATCAGTTGGTACATTTTGCATGGCTGGCCATCCAGTAGCTTGCAGTGTCCTCTGCTGGTTAAGACCATTGATGACTTTTCTTCCCCAACAGCCTCAGGAACCTTTTCCGGCACTATGACACCTAGTTAAGAGGGAGTAAGCTTTTTAGCTCATCTCTTACTTGATATCTCAGTGTAGTACAGCCCAAGCATGTGGTGTCTTCAGCAAGAGGGCCTTATCATCTAGTTATGGTTGGCAGCTAAGAGCCTTGACAATCACCAGTATTGTTTTGGGGACATTAGGTATCTCCTGGATCAAAACTCGCTGGAAGATATCTGTCCCATCCCTGGCACTGAAATATTCTTGTAAAAATTTATGGATTCAGGGTGAAGCAGTATCCACATCCACAGGGTTATTTTCTTCTCATATAAGGTGAAAAAAGGATAGTACAATATGCAATAACCATAAGTTAAGACCAGATGCTCCAGAGCCAGAGCCAGAGGCAATCTGGCTAACCCTGAAAGTCACTGGCTTTATGATCTGGAAAAAGCTGGCATCTCCAAAACCCTGGAGTCGCTACTGAAATTTATGGTTCATCTACATAGCTTCATACAGTGGCCATACATGTTTCACATTACCACGTTTCTGCAGTTCCTGAAATTATGTGCACTTCATGATGCTATTTCCTGCAATTTTTATGCTTTTAAAACAGTTCCAGGTTGACAAAGTCAACAAATTTGTAACTGTTTGGTAGGGAAGAATAAAGCTTGACCTTGAGGCACAGGATACTCCTTCAATATTTTTCCTTTTGGGTTCCCCTCCTTTCAAAATAATTTGCATTATTTTTAGTTTGAGCCTTAATAGGGTAGGTTTTGCCCTCAGGACAACCTCCCATTTTTCCAATGTAGAAAAACTGGCTCATCTTTAATGGTACTCTTTTTAACAATGGCCATTTTAAGTGGCCTAAAAGCATTTTTTGTGCCTGTAACCTTAAACTTGGTTACACTATTTTCCGTGTCAAATTTGTATTTTTCATATGTTTTTGTTCTATATTTTTATCCAACACAATGGTGCATTACTTTTAAATTCAATTTTGCTCATTGTTATTAGTATATATGTACAACACACTCACTAGCTTTTCCACCAGTATCCCAGTTCCAACAAAAATTCTTTCTTTACACTCTAAAGCCTCATAAAACTAACCTTTATAATCCACATTTCTCTGTATTTAGATCTTTCAAATTCTCATGAGAATGGTCCATCAAGCTCTGCTTACGGCACTGCAAGGCTTCCCTAAAGCAAAGTACTAAATCCTTCACTATTCCACTCTCTAATCACAATTCCTGGTACCAATTTTTTTTTCTAGTAAGAAGCCTTAATACTTGAGGCCATGGAGGGCATTTACATTCAAACTGCCACAATATACAATATACATTTTCTTTACTTCATCTAGAGTTTTAGGACTTTTTAAATTTCCCACCTGTGTACATAACAATCATGAACAGAAATTTTACACAAATTGGATGCTTTTCGTTGTATAGTGTTGGCTTCTTTTTATGTCTAACAAAACACCAATAAATGAACTAATGGTATTTCTTTCCTTGCATTTTATAATGTCAAGTAGAAGCAGCAATTCAAAGAATAAAGTGGTCTAAAAGTTTTTGAGGAAAAAAAAAATCTATCCAACAATTGGGTTTCCCCTAACAATGATGATTTATATTCTTTAAAAGCTCCTTTTAAGCTTATTTGAAGACTACTCAGCATTGCCCAGTGAATAATCTCCACTTAAGATCAAATCATCCCATTCATGATGAATCAAGGAGATGATTCATGGGGAGGATAATAGGGACTTCCCATTTCTTTAGGGTGGTCCAGCCATAAAAAAACAAAGCTATCAGAGGCAGTCCTACTTAAATAGTGTACTGAAAATGGCACAAAAGAGTCTAACTTCTTTCACTACAGTCCTTCCATCCCACCTATGCCTAAATATCAACATGGCTTTCAGGCTCCCACAATTATTTCATCATTTGACCTATTTCATTCTGATTTTCCGTGTGTGGTAAAGGAAAAAGTGTTATCAAGAGGATCAACATTAGACTAATAGGTGATTATTTCATAATCTCAAAGAATATTCTTGAAATATCTGAAGATGTAGGATTTTTCCACTTGAACATTCTAAGTTTCTCTGGACAGGTAAATTTACTTTGTTGAGTTGCAATTGCTTAATTTTATAATATCAATGTGATTGAATAACCACATAAATCTTAAGAGAGAAGAGGTCCATTACATGTTTGGTTATAGAATTAGAATACCTAGCACAGATACTTATAGTCATAAGGTGATTTTTTTATGTGAAATACTTATCATGGTTTCCTCAGAAAATTATTATGAGGATATACTAGTAGGTGTGAATTGCTTTGAATATAAATAATTAAACTATGTTTTAACCCACAATTAAAAATAACTAGTAGGAATTTGATATTTTTAAAGCACTTTAACACAAATGTTCTGACTAATCCTAATAATCATTGTATGAGGTGGATGATCTTACTGCTTTAGTTAATAGCCCCAAACTCAACTTTTTGATCTGTTTTACAATAAAGCAAATTACAAAAGTGAAATACTTAGTCATGAGTTATAAATATTATCCACTTTTAGTGACAGTATACAGTCATTGTTAAAGTGACAGAATTACTATGGTATACCTCATGCTGTTATAAGTA
Organism: Zapus hudsonius; assembly: GCA_004024765.1. NCBI lineage: Eukaryota > Metazoa > Chordata > Mammalia > Rodentia > Dipodidae > Zapus > Zapus hudsonius. Next base: position 14,680 of record PVHP010026628.1, on the reverse strand, counting down.
TAGAATGCAAACATACTGGCATTTGTAGTTCTTACTCTAATATGTAGTCTGTCATTGTTAGTTTCCCCATACTTAATGAAAGGAGAGTTCAATGTTGAGTTCTCATGTTGAATTTGTTGGTTGTCATTATATGAAGATAAATGGAATTGATATATCACCTTCATAGAAATTAAACTATTTTATTATTGTTATTTTAATGGGCAGTGGCTTATTACTAATGACTTCTGAAGTATTGTCTTTTAATTTAACAGTGTGTGAACAACTCTCCATTTAGAGTTTTAGGACAAATAATTCTAAATTATATTTTTTAAGTTCAAGACCAATGCACATGCTTAATGGTGAAAGAATTTGAAAGACAGTTGTTTGATACAATACTGCTTTATTTCTCTTGAACCTGGTAGGCATCTTGTGACACTTGGAGGAAAAATATTCCTTCTCCTCAGCAAGGTTACTCCATACAATGAGCATTAAAAGATAGCTTTAAGCCATCCACAATTATGACCTTGACTAGGAAAATGTAAGTTAATAAGGCTTCAACAAATTATGTTCTTTTTGGTTGACTTGCCTAGTGAACTGTTAATTGTAAAACTAAAAGACATTATGTTCAGCTTTCTCTATCACATCTTTTGTGTTTTAACAGTGATACTTCATTGAGTGCAATTAACAAAGCCTAGGAGATTTATTAACACACTTCTTCATGGCCAATGATCCATTCCACTTAAGACATAACACTGTAAAATACACATTATCTCCTTTTGGCACTTACAATAATGCTTTATGAACTAGGAAGGCATATGTTAAAGCAGATAAAATAGCATTATTAGCTGACAAATCTTACAATTTATTAGACAGTTAATTTATCAGTTTAAAAGACATTTAAAACAGCTGTGCATCTAATGTCTTTTTAATGTATCCAGTAAAACTTGCATAATTGCCTGTAGTGCAATTTATTTTTAGCTATGTTGCAAAATGTCTGCATTTACTGTTTAATTCTTTAATTTTTCCTGCAAGGCTCATCACATCTCTTCCTGAGCCCTAACAGTGAGGGCCAATAATCAGACAAAAAGCCTCCTCAAACAAATGGTTCCCATGAATGAACTATTCAAAAGTGCATGCTGCTTGTGAACCAGTGATTGTTAGCATTTTATCTCCACCCCAAGGGCAAAGGCAGGGGTTCCAAATAAATAAATGAGATGCAGGAATAAAAGCAGGGTATTCAAATCAGTATAGTCTCTTTCAAATCTACATCATAATCAGGCACCAGCACCCTTTCTAAGTATTCACATTTGTAACTCATTCTGAGCTACATGTATGGAGTATGAACTAACAAGGCTTTTCAACTGTATTAGCAAAGTTGTTTCATTTTATAATTAAGGAAAAAGTTCCCTTCTGATCATTTGGTTTATACCTAAGTACTGCACTAGTGAAGGCAAGTAGGAGAAAATTATGAAAAATAAAACACATTGCATACCTCTGAAGTGTCAATTGCTTCTATTTGTTTATAGCTTTTTGATTTAATGGAATCTTTGTTAAAGCTTCCTATTTTCTACAGAATCTTTCACAGTAATGATGTCTGGGGGAAATAAGACTAGTTATTATCAAAGTAAAAAAGTCAAACAGTGCATGTTACCTCTAATGAATGAAACAACAACTGAAAATTTAATATTTGATCTTTAGGAGGGTTTGCAATAGCCTATTATGAGAATGCTGACTTTTAGTTCTAAAATTTAATTTGTTTCCCTTCATCTGATGTGAACTTGTCTATAGTTCAGAGGCTGAGACATACTCTCATTTATTAGATACTGAGTGGTAACCAAAAGCAAAAGGTCTTAAAGCTTACTTGGAGGCTTCTTATAGCTTCCAAAGGTTTTTTTTTTTTTTTTTTTTTTTTTTTTTTTTTTTTTTTGCTTTAGTCCAGGCTGTCCTGGAATTCACAATGTAGTCTCAGGGTGGCCTTGAACTCACAGAAATCCTCCTACCTCTGCCTCCTGAGTGCTGGTATTAAAGGTGTACGCCACCACGCCCAGCATACAAAGTTAATTTTTAAGTTGTTTTAAAATTTACACTCAGAACTTGAAATTATTACAAAACAAATAGAAAAATGTACATGTGTGCACAACTGCATAATTAAAACCTGAAAGAAATATAGACTATGTGGGTAAAGAAAAGAAATACTTCCATGGATTAGCCACAATCATAGCTAATTCATACTTATTCAATACAGAAGTCAATATGATTTAAGAGTAAAGAAATTTAACACAATTCGGGTTCATTTTCTAATTTTTGTTGTTCCACCGTTGTGTAATTTTCTCTAGTTGTTTGCAAGCATCTGAGTGATACTGAGAAATATATTTTCAAAGCTTGGTAAAAGAGGAAGGAATCAGGAATGGGTAAGTGACGCTATTATACTAGGCCTAATATTCTGGGTCTTCCTATAGATGTGCTAATCATTGCAAGCATGATGTTAGACTGAATTTATTTGCTCTGATAAAACTCTTCCTTGATTGACAATTAGTTCAAATTTAAAATAAGAAATTTTGTCATAAAGACAGATCACATTTACATTCTTAAAATACTTCTGCAGGCTTGATATTATTATAATCAGATATTAATGAGGAAAATAGCCAGAGGCTGGGGGAAAAAAAGTCACATGAACCTTAAATGTGGGATGAAAACTTGTGTTTTAATTCAATTTCTTCTTCTTTATCACTTCTGCTTGAGAATAGTTCCATAGAAAAATATAACTTAAACTATAATTCTTATTCAAGATAGCAAATATACAGAATTACTACCTCTATAAACAATCCTTAGTCCCAATATTTTAGAAAGAGTATTAACATGTTAAGTTTTATATCTTCTAAAACACATGCCTAACTTGGTGTTGCAGTTAACTTCTCTCATTGCTGCACAGAAAGAAACTGAACAAAACCAGCTTGTGGAGCAATGGGGTTATTTTGACTTGTAGACTCAGAGGAAGATGTCAGGGAAAAGAAATGGCATGAGCGGGGTGGGGGGGGGGCGAACATCACCTCCTGGCACATATCAGGTTGAAATAGCAGCAGAATATGCCAAACACTGGCAAGGGGAAGCTGGCTATAACCCCCGCAAGCCTGTCCCCAACAACACACTCTAACAAGTTTCCAATACCTGAATTGCTATCATCTGTGGATCGAGCATTCAGAACACATTCACACATTGGGGACACCTGGATCAAATCATCACACTCCACCCCTGGCCCCAACAAATCAACAATCATACATGATATAAAATATAATGCATTCAGCTCAACTTCAAAAATCCCCACAGTTATTTTGTACCCAATAATACTGAAACAGGCCCATAATGTAATGCCTTTAACTGAGCCATTTAAAAGAAAAAGAAAAAGAAAAAAAAACCATAATGACACAGACCATTCACACAGCAAATAATAGCATTGGGCATAGCAAAGACAGTTTGAACCAATGCAAGATTTAAAACAAACAGGACAACATCAAACTCTGTCTCCAAGTCTGATAATTCTAACCAATAACAAGTCTCCTGGAGTTCCAATTCCACCCCTCCCACTCAATTACTCATAGTCTAGGGAAAAAAAATGGTGCTGGCAGCTCCACTTGGCAGCCATCCCATAGTCCTGGCATTCATCAGGTCTTCACTGCAACCCATGGTTCATGCTCATGGCTCCATCAAGACTCCATTCAGGTAATCCAACATACCAGCTTCACACTGCCGATGGCACTCTTCAAAAGCAAAACCATAGAAAAGAAGAAAAAAAATATTTTACAAATCAAAGGGCCCCCTCTTCCTGCATTTGTTATACTCCATAGTACCAGGTGAGCTACCAACTTGTTTATCCCTGGGGGAATAAAGCCAACTTTGAAGAGCAGGAAACCTTCTTCAGCATTCCAGCCCCTTACTTCAAGTGAGTCTTCATTCTTCCGGCTGTCCCAATACAGATCACCTGGCCCAAACTCAATGGTTGTAATCTCTCAAACAATTACAGCTGAATGGGAAGCAGTTTCAGCCCAGAGATTTTATTTCTTTCTGGGCCATCTTCATCTGCTCACACCAGTCCATTTCCATGCAAAGCAACCCTGCACAAGTTCTCAGGACACAGGCAAGCAAAACACAGGTAGTCTCACACAAATTGCTTCTAGACCATTCCCTACAAAGTTATTTCTCACCCTCATAAGCCCAACCTCACAGTCCATTGTTTTTACTGAATTCCAATGTTTCCAACTCTGACCAGAATGGACTATCAAGCTGTACTTAAAGGACTAAAAATGACTCTTAGGTCAATGTCATAGTCAGGCACATGCCACTGGGATGAATCTCCAAACCAGGCATGATTTGGGGAGGAAAATATTTATTGAACAGATCCAGGGGAATAAGTTAGGGAAAGGCTGACCCCCTTTCACAGATCCAAGCAGAGACAGAGACAAAAGCCCACCACCAGCACCAGCAGCCAGCACACTCCAAACTAACAAAAGGGACTCCAGGCTTGAGCTCAGACTGCTTTTTGCATATGTATAGCTAGAACTCCAGACCCTCCCCAGAAATACCTTAGGGCTGAACCCTAGGATCTGGCCAAGGTGACACACATCCTTTAGCCAGAACTGGCTAGAAACAATTTATAATTTTAATAAACCCTTAATTCTAATAAACTTTATTGGGGGCATTATTCAAACTACCACAGTCAAGCTTTCAAATCCTTCCACATCTCTCCTGCAAATCAGTTCCAAAAGGCCAAAGCCACAGAATCAGGGTTCTATCAGCTATGACAGACCCTAATCCTGGTTCCAAAACGTTTGCAGTTAACTTCTTTTGATGCTGCACAAAAACAACCCAAACAAAAGCAGTTTGTGGAGGAATGGGATTATCTTGATTTATAGACTCAAGAGAAAGCTCCATGATGGCCAGAAAAAAGATGGCATAAGCAGAGGAGTGGACATCACCTCCTGGCAAACATCAGGTGGACAAAAGCATGAGAGTATGCCAAACACTGGTAAGGGGAAGCTGGCTATAACTCCCATAAGCCCACCCCAACAATGCAGCTCCAGAAAGGTTCCAATACAGAAATTGCCATCAGCTGGGAATTGAGCATTCAGAACAGATTTGTTTGTGGGGGACAGCTGGATCAAACCATCACAATTGGTTGTTTTGAGAAAAATAATTGTATATCTGTTAACAGTCTATAAAAACATGTTGAAACATTTGTCCAGGTTGTAGCCAACCAGTATAAATCTACAGCCTTTCCCAATAAAAGAGACTGAGCAGAAAACTTTACTTTCAGGAAATTATGTTTTTGTTTGTAATTTCTAATAGAGAATTCTACATAGCTATCTGTTTTCAGATTCAAGCATCCAAAAACCATAGACCACTGAGTCCAAAGTATTGTCACCATACCCTGTCCTCTAGATGTGAATATTCTTGTTTGTTAATGATAGATTTTAGTAATATGTGTGTATGAATATGCATGGTTTTGCTCAAATCAAGAAATAATGAAGAAAATATTGAGGTTAATATTCTTTGTAACTTTTACCTATATGTACCAAAAGAATAACTTCTCTGGTTCTTGTTAAGACAATTGTCAACATTTAATAGCACATCTTTCACTCAGAAGATAGTTGTCTAATAATAATTGTTTTTTTTCCTGTCTGGTTAGACCAGCATTGTGAAAAATATTATAGATATAAGGAAAATGGTAGGATTGCCATTATTTCCTTATAGTAATCTGATTCCAGTTTGCTTCATATATTATATTATATTTGGAAAAATCAATCGACCTATTAGTTTCTCTGGTAGGAGCATTTCAATGAAGAGGCGGAAATTGTAAAGAAATTCATCAGTTCATTTAATGTGGCTACTATAAACTTTCCACTTCCTGAATTTAAAAACTGATAATTTTACATTTTAATGCCATACATTTCTATGTTCCTGACACAGAAATCAAGAAAAGTAGTGAATTAAATTTCACATCAAATCACAGTAATGTATCACTGCTTTCTTGTGTTTTGAATAAAATAATTCATTTTCCTCTAAGATTAAGGCAAGCTCCAGGAATATATTTGAGTTCCCAAAAGGACTGGATCCATGGGAAAATCATATCAACACCCCTTTACTTAAACTTTCATGAATTTAGAATGAGAACATTTGTTAAGTCTTTTAGTTCATGGGAATTGAGTTTTCTCATAGTAGTGAAATCATTAGTAACCACTGAATGAAGATAAGGCAAAATTCAAAAGGTTTCAGGTTCTAACTCCAGTTTGGTCTCGAAATAATAGTGTTACTTTAGAAAATGCCTTAATTTGTCTAAAATTTTATTTAGCTATCTAAAACATGAGGACAAAAAGAAAGTAATTTAAAAATTTGAAACGACTTTGAAAAAGAGAAGGTTATATAGGCAATTAAAACTGACTAAACCACATTATTGTTATTTTACCTTTAAACCTTTGTTTAGCACATCCAAATTTATTACCTTATCATACTAAAATTATTATGACCTTTTAATGAATAAGCCCATTTGTAATTTTTATATCCAAATAAAATATGTATACTATATTGTTCTATCCAAATTTAAGTCAATGACTCTAGACTACAGACTCACATGTTATATGTACATCCTGAATACACTGTTTATAAATTGTTCAGAATATGGTTTTAGAAGATTTTTACATGCAACTAAGCCTACTTTTACTCTGTGCACAAGGAATCATTTTCCATAGTATTTTTCCTAAATGAGCGAAAATCTATATACAGATTTAATAAAAGCATAAAAATCTTGCACATAAATGTTTCTAGGAGCTTTATGGTAATTCCACATATTTGGAATTAACTACGTTATGTTTCAATGGGCAATTAATTGGATAAAGTATGGAACATTTTGACAATGGGATAATATTCAGATTCAGCAATAATAAGAAAGGGATTTTCAAACTGTGAAACAACAAAGAGAAAATTTTAAATATATTATTCAATGAAAGCTGCCAACCTGGAAAATTACATACTGCTTGCACTCCAACTCTCTGACATTTTAGAAAAGGCAAACAATGTAGATATTAAAATAATCACTGGGGGATGGAAAAATAGTTTACCAGTTAACACGCTATCCTGCAAAGCCTAACAATCTCAGTTTGATTACCCAGTGCCCACAAACTCCAGAGGTACTCTGTGGCACATGCATCTGGAGTTTGTTTGCAGTAACTAGAGGCCCTGGCATGCCCATTCTTTCTCTTTCTGTCTCTGTTTATTTTCTTTTTGTCACTCTCTCTGTCTGCTTGAAAATAAATGAATAAATATTAATAAATAAAATGGCATATTCTGTGGTTTCCAGAGGTTAATGGAAAGGAGAAGGAATCGGAACAAGAGAAGTCTTGGGAAGAGAGGGTAGGTAGTGTGCAAGAAACAATTGGTCCAAATCCTTAGACTAAGTAACACCAAGATCCATACCAATGTAAACTCTGTACTTTGAGTTATGATAATCTATCAGTACATTTTCATCAGTTAACAAAAATATATCATGATGCAGGATTTTAACAATGAGCGGGTCTTGGCAGTTTTGGGGGAAACAAGAGTATGGGAACTTTCTGTAATATCTATTTATTTTTTTCTGGTAACTTGAAACAGCTCTAAAAGTAACATCAATTTAAGTTAAAACTAAAGTATGTTCCAAAAGAATATAACTTGGTTGGTGACACCATAGGACATATCCAACATGGCTTATTTATGCTGGTATTATTTTTTCTAGCCTGTTACATATTTTTATGAAATAATTTTTAAAAAGCATTATATTTAGAGAAAAGCAACTATTTACATAAAGAAGGTAAAAAGTCTCATACATATAACGTATATAGCTGGTTTATCTTTTTGTAGGTTATTATGTGATGAATTTTGTTTTCTCTCAAATTCCTAAGTTGAAGCCCTAACTTCTATACCTCAAAATGTGAATTTATTTGGAGCTAGGGTCTTCAAAGTAATGATTAATTTAAAATGAGGCTATTAGGACTGACTCTCATTTAATCTGACTGATATCCTCATAATAAAATGAAATTTGGAAACAGATGGAGATATCCATGACATTATTATAGTTTGAGTGTGAAATAACACTAAAATTCTTGTGTTATAAATGCTTAAAGACAGTGATGAGCTTTAGGGAAGTGATGAGATCATTATTGCTCTAAACATTGATGTAGTCATAATTTGCTTGCATTATTGGGAGTTCGTGGAAACTAGGAGTTGGGATCTAGTTAGAGGAAAATATAGTGTTTGTGAATTTAAACTATATATATTATCCTCATCCTCTCTCTTTCCCTCCTCTGCTTCTGGAGATGATCAACTTTGTTCAACTACATGCTCTGTGTCAGAATGTTCGCCTTTCCCACAGTGTGAATAGCAACAGAACAAGCTGACTATGGAATAAACCATCAAAAACTGTTAGCATGATAACTTTTCTCCTTAAGTGTCTTTTCACATGTATTTTGCCACAGCTATTGACAAGCTGACTAACACAGGTATGGATTTATATAAAGATGAAGTGAGATACTTAATGAGATAGTGGTTATCTACAAGTTGAAGAGGGAGGTCTCAGAAAAAGCAAACCTGTGCATATCATGATTTTGGAATTCTAGTCTGTAGAGCTGTGATAAAATGATTTTCTGTTTAAGCTATCTCATTCTTTCATATGCTCCTGAAGTGGCTCATACAGTACCATTGGGATCTATCAGGCAAGTATGAGTGCATGAAGAAGAAGGTTGAGAAACATGCTAGTGACTTATTTTTATAGAAGAGAGATAAAGAATACTGAATTCTGGAAAGCTACATTGCATTTTTTGTATTGTCCATAATAAGTTACAATATTTAATGGGCAAACAATGAGTTGTTATCCCCAGTTCCCCAATACCCCTCTACCCCATCCCCAATCAGCTGGATATCCTCCTTCGTGGGCAGTCTGGATCAGTCCTTGGGGCAGGGGACCATGGACAACCTAGGAGTCAGCCCTAGTATGTTGCTACTGAGGGGGCCCATGTCTCTGGATATTCTACGTCACCAAGATTCACACAATCTTTCTGCCCCCTCTTCCACTCAGTTCCCTGAGTTATGGTGGGTGAGTACCAAGGCTGCTTTATTTTTGAAAATGTAGGGGTCTCTTCTACTGTTTTAGGTTGTGTCAAAAGTCATTGTTATCTGTCTCACTGGCTTATCCTGTGTTCACTGATTGGCTTTGGCTATGGGTCACTTGCTCATCTCATCATTTTTTGCAGGGTTCCATATGGATCCGCCCCTTATGTCTGGGGTGGCTCATCTCTTGCCAGAATGCCAGCTATCGGCCTGTGGTTCGTTGGTAGGGGAGCCACAGCTCTCTCACAGTGTTCTGAAAGATACAAACAGAATCTCCATTGGAGAGTGAGATCAGTATAGGTTAACTGAGATACACATTTCTGAATTAGCTAGATTCTATTTTTAGTAGCCTCTCTGTCAATCTCTGGCATAGTGCATCTCTCCTTGGGGGCCCCAGAGTCTGGCTCCCAGTGCATATCACCCTAAGTTCCCAGTTCCAGTTAAGGGCTCCTCCTCACTAAGTGGAATATTTGGCTGAATTTAAAAGCTGTTGATTGTCTCCCCCAGGCTTTGGCTCCTCCATTGCACAAGTGCTCCTTTTGCATTGCATTTTTGAAAAATAAAATCTCAGAAAACATTCCAGTGTCACCTCCAGCATATAAATCAAAATTGTATTTTAGAAAGATACAATTACATAGGGTACCTTAAACATCAGAAGAACTCTCTTCTTAAGGCTGAACATGTATTCCTACACTAATCTAATTTTCAGAAAGTCAGGTAGCTAGCAGAGCTTTCCTGAGAATTGCATTCATTAAACTCTAATAAAAATTTTCATTTTGGGCTCCTGTTGACTTGAGAAATATAATCCTTGAGTTATTTGGCATGTTCTTCTATACCTGTTATTAAAGAAACAAATGTGAGCTCCATGAAAGAAAATACTGATACAAATTTTGAGATGTTGACTAATCAATTAACATGATCTAATTTTTTTCAATAAAAAACTTAATGAGCTAAATAATATTATCCATATTTATATTTGAACATGCAGTCTTTGAGGTGAGTAAGTGACTTTACTAAGGATGTGTAACTAATCCATGTCTTAACTAAAACATAAATCAAAATCTGTCATGTACTGAAGTTCATGTTCTTTAAAATTCCACTAACATTCGTTAGTAGATACCCTGAGGTAGCAGAATATTTAGTCTTTTATTGAAAGTGCTGCCTCTGACCAACATGTCATATACTATGTTGAGTATGAATCCAGAAATAGAGAAATTAAAAAAAAATCTGTCTGAATTGTGACTGAGAATTGGGAGTAATCCTTAATCCATAATGCTTAGAGTACAGTGCAGGGTGATGATACTAATAGGAAAATTTGCTGGGGAATAGGTACGTGTTATAGTCAGCCACACGTCACTGGGATGAATCTTCAAACCAGGCACAGTTTTGGCAAGGAAAGTATTTATTTGTAGCTATAGAACAGGGGAGGTTACAGAATGCAAAAAGGCTGCTCCCCTCTTTCACAGGTCCAAGCAGAGAGAAAAACCCATCATCAACAACATGCACACAGAACAGCAAACAGTCAGGAGGGCCAAAGAGAATTTCTCCCTCTTTATACAGGCTTAGGGTGGGGTCTTGCAACCCAATCCCATACTTCATGGCTTCCTGAGTCTCTGGAATTTCCTTCCTGCATGACCAAACACTTGGAACCACTTCTAACTGCACAAGCTGCAGTATTAAAACTATAATCATTTGTCAATGGGTCCATTCCTATAAATTCAGCCTAATCAAATATTATATTCCTTCCTCCATTATCCCATACTCTCAGAATCCACTCCCACACATATTCTCCATGCTTATGCTTATACAAGTTAAAAAAACCTTGAAGTTCTTTAGGGGTGTATTTTACCTCCTTTTCAGTCACACATTCTATCTTATCTTTAGGGGCCTGCTTTGCCTTCCTTCTGGTTATAGGCCTAGAGGCAAAGATGGATGGGGACTGAGGGATAATGTTATATTCAGACCTCTGACAGGAGGTTTCAATGCAGATTCCCCAGACAAAGGATTCATTCCCCCAGGCAAGGAAGAAGAGGGTAAGGGATGGGGGTGGGGATGCAACTGCTGCTAGGGGAGGGGAGATAGGTTCCTCAGGCAGAATAACTTCATCATAGTCTGAGAATTCAGTGTCCCCAGATTCTCATTGCAAACTAGCTTGATTTTCTGCAATTTAAACCCTATTGATATTAGAGATTAGACTCTCCTCCAGTGCAATCTTAGAAACTTTCAGATCATGTATTTGGGTATTAAGCTGGGAAGTTTCCTTTCCAAGAGTCTGTTTGTCTCTTATTAGTTTATCCAGAGATGCTAGAAGAAACCAACCAGCATAATTATTTGTCTTACTTTTCCACAAATATTCAAAGGTTTTAAATACCGAGTCACTAAATTTCTTGCTCTTCATAAGAGGTGACTCAGGATCACTAAACACATCTATATCATGGAGCACTTTAAATAATTCATACCATGGATTATCAACATTCTTATTACGAACAACAGTGCTCTCCTTATTGCCTTTAGGGGCTTTAGTAGCACTGAAATTGAAGAGATGACTCCAGATAGATACAAGTGCACTTGAAAAAGCCATTCTTACTTCTGTTCCTCTAGAATCATTCCTGGTACCAACTTCTGTATTAGTCAGGGTTCTCTAGAGGAAACAGAGTTGATAGAATGGATTATAGGAAAAGGAAATTTATTGGGGTAGCTTACGACAGTCCAACAATAGCAGTCTGCAGGCCCACAGCTGAAGGAACCCGTAGCTGTTAAATCCACGTGGCTGGATGTCTCAGCAGTCCCAATCCAGCCCAGAAGGCCTGATGGTTCCCTGGGGAGCGGTGGCTCACAGTCCATGATGTGAGGCCAAGGAAACTGGGTTCCGATGTTCAGGAAGGGTAGAAGAGCAGGATGTGAGTGAAAGTTACGGACAAGCACCATTAGCCAACAGGCAGGGAGCCAAGGAGAGAATTTCTTCCCCTTTATATAGCCTTAGGAAGGGGTCTTGCAACCATTCCCTAGACTTAATGGCTTCCTGAGTCTCTGGAATTTCCTTCCTGCACTGCTCACACAGGAAAGGATGTTTAGTTCTAGCTTCTTTGAGCTTCTTTACATCCTGCCCTTCTGAGAGGCTACCTTCCTGTAAACATCCTCAGAGACCTACCCAAGATAATTTTAAAAAGATCAAATTGACAAGAAAACCTAACCATCACAGTAGGCATGAATTATTTAAATTTATTTTGCATTTTCCTTGATTGCCAAGTAAAATTTAATGATAATAAGAGAATTACATGATATGTTTTTTTCTGTTTTGTATTAGATTCAATAAGTATTAAGAGGAACCCAGAAGCCAATTTGTCTTAGTAACCATGGCAAAGGTTCACAATGTAGCTTTCTTTGCATACATATTTTAGGAAAAGCAAGAGATCATGATAAGGCAGAGGTCTCTAAATTTCAGGGTAAGATTAATAAGAGGACATTCCAGAGATATAAATAAGTTTTTAATCTCAGTAACTTTTTTTCTTTTTTTGAATAAATTTAATTATTTATTGTTAGTTTTAGGACCCAGCCTGGCTGTATATCTGAGAGCTAAGTTTTACTATGCATTCGGATGAGAGCATGGTAGCTCATGCCTTTGTTCCTAGCACACCTGTGCCCCCAGAAGGCAGGTGGGGGATGGCTGACAGCCCTAAATCCTATTTACAAGTGATAATAGGCTTTACTCCTGCTGGCTGAGTTTCTGTACCTGTGTTCCTGTTTACTGAGCCCCCTTTGTGTAAGAGATAAGGCAATACAACACATCCCTAGATCATATATAAGGTTGGATGTGAAAATAAAGTTTTGAGATCTGCTTGGACACTTCTCCCAGCAACATGTGATTGTCCAGCCCCCGCGCTCACCTTTCCTCGATTGAGCCAGGTCTCCTGGTGGCCAGAGAGACAGGCTCATTTAGCAGGGGGCCAGGGACCTGGACGGTAACATCTGGATAAGCACCTGACATCTGGTGCCCGAACAGGGACTTGAAGTCTGGTAATCTCAGTGCTTCTCCCAGCTCCATACTTGTCCATTTTGTCCATCTGAGTTTCCAGGGGAGCCCCCTGCTCATCAAGTGTCAATTGGAATCTAGGTGAGTGAGACCCACATTTGGCCAATGGGTAACACAACAGGCAAATCAGGACCCAGCGCTCAGGGCGCAGTGCTTATGGCAAAAGATCGGGCCTGGAGGTCTGAGACACAGACCACAGACCCACAAAACAGTAAAAGTCACATGACCCAGTGCTCAGAGTGCTGTGCTTATGTCAGGAGATGGGCTTGGAGGTCTGAGACACAGTCCACAGCCCCAGGAAAGGCACAAATAATGCTAACAAGGCCTGCATTAATAGTATCCAAACAATGATTGGTCATGTATAAATATTTAGGTTTATTTAAGCTTACTTAGACTTAATTTAAATTAACTTATAAGGCTTTTTCTCTGTGGATACAGATGTAAAAGTGAGTTAAGCCTCATGGTGCATGCAATGACTCTCATACTTATGGATTTGATACAAGAAAATCTCCAGTTTGGGTTTTAATATGTTTGCTATTTTCTCTAAATATATATATTTCAGGCAGTCTAAAATGTAGGTTTCCACCTTGTCAGAAATCCAGGTGCAGGCCCCCTGGGGCTGAATAACAATGGTCACTCAGGGCTAACCCCAAGGAGTACAGCCTTTTGTTTGTAGGCGACCAGCAACTTGAGAAATTGATATTTACCTTTATGATTTTGAGTTTTGCCTCTCTTTTGGTTATTGGTCTTTGTTGCCTATGGACTAAGGAATCTGATGTGGCCATGAGGCCTTTCCTCTAGAGATGGCTGAGACCCCATGGGACTTTAAGGGAAGGCTCTGCAGGCTGAATTCAATTGATTTAATTTCTGGTCAATTTGTGATTGATTTGGTTTCTGGTCAATTTATATGCTTACTGGGATAAGAAATTCCTTCTTCTGGCTTACTCAAGGGCACCTGTTTAATGTACAATGTTCTAATTTTAGCTATGCCACAGACATTATTTTCTTTCAGTGTACCTCAATCAGTTTTAAAAATTCTATGAAGGTTGATTTGTCAGAGATATTCAAAAGTTATCAAGGTAGCAAAAATTTTCCAGATATGATAAAGGTATTGTGTTTTGCCTAAATGTATACAAAATATTAAAGATATGGGCTGTCAATTTTCTTAAAACTACATTCACTGAGACATTACAAAAAATGTCTAATTTCCTATTAATAAGGATGTCTAATTCTTATTATTTATTTTATATAATTTAATAGTTAAGTCAGATTGGTATGATTTCTCTAAATTCTATATAAGGTAAATATGTGTTAGACGCCAATTCTATAACAATTCTATATGTACTGGTTCTCAATCTTGGACTAAACAATAATAGAAAAATCAAGATATTATTGTGCTCAATCTGACTCTGTATTCAAAAGAGCTCATTGGATACAGACCCAGAAACAGACATATTTCCAATACTTCCTCATAAACTGGTCTGGCCAACTGGTTTATTGACGAATATAAGGGAAATATTACGAGGAGATTTG